>JARQZK010001460.1:17500-20000 GCA_030704885.1 Cynegetis impunctata | reverse complement strand
AATAAAATAAAATAAATAATAAAAAATATTTATATAAAATTATATTAAATAATTAACATATTATAAATATAAAAAAAATTAACTACAAATATAAATAAAAAATTAAATACTTACTATAGTAAAAGAATAAAATATACAAAATAATATCAATAGAATATAAAACTACATATATATAAATAAAATAATAATTTAATATAATACTAACTATTAATATACTTAATTATAAAATTATAATTTATAAATAATTAAAAAAAAAAATATAAAACAATACATAATAATATATAAATAAAAATAAAATATAAAAATATAATGTATACATTTATTATATTAATAATATTATACATACATATATAATATATATATTAAGAATAATCATAAATTAATAATATAAAAAAAAAAAAAATATATAACTATATTTATAAAATAAAAATATAAACATATTAAAAATAATATGACTTCATACATAATAAAAAAATATCAATACTAAATAAATAATAATAAAATTAAATTTATTAATTAACAATTATAATAATATATAAATAATTATCAATAATAATAAAATAATATAAAAAAAATATTATATTTATAAAAAATAAATATATAATATAAATAATCTAAAATTAAAATTAATTAATAATAAAATATAAAATAAAAAAAAATTAATTAATTTAAAATAATAAAAAAAAAAATAAAAATTAAAAAAATATCTAAAAATAACTATAAATATTTATTAAAATAAAAAAAAATAAATTATTAAATAAATTGTATTTAAATAAAAATTAATATAATTTTTAAAAACATAAATAATAATTATAAAACTATAATAATAATTAAAAATTTTAATATTAAAAATAATAAAATATAAATAATTATATATAAATAATAAAATAACTAAAATATAATATATAAAAATTAAAAATTAGTAAATAAATAATAAAAAATAAATAAATAACTTAATATTTAATAATTATAAAAAAACTATAAATTATAATAAATAAAAAAAATAAAAAAATTAAATTATTTTTTAATTTATTAATAAACATACTATTATAATAAAAAATATAATAAATTAATAATTAATAAACAAATAAATACTAAAAATAATATAATATTTAAATAATAAATATTAAAAATATAATAAAACTTATAAAATTAATAAATATTATTAAAAAAAAAAAATAAAATAATTATAAATAAAATAAAATTATAATTAATAATTAGTTAAATAAAAAAAAATAAAATCATATATAAGTAAATAATTATATAAAATAAACATACTAAAATATAATAAATAAAAATAACAAATTAATATAAATAAAATATAAAAAATATATATTATAAAAAAAATAAAAATATAAATAAAATAAATAAAAAAATAAAATATAATAAAATTAATATAATATAATAATATAATAATAAAATCTATAAAATAGATATAAATAATAAAATAAATAAAAAAATAATATATAAAAAAATAATAAATAATAATAAAAATATAAATATAATATAAATAGATATAATAAAAAAATATAAATAAAATATATATATAAAAAATAATATTTTATAAATAAATAAAAATAATAAATAAATTAATATAAAAATAAATAATAGAATAAATATATAACCTAAATAAATAAATATAAAAAAATAAATAAAAAATAACGATTATAATAAATTATTTATTAATAAAAATTATTAAGATAATAATAAATAATATATAAATTAATATATAATATAAAAGTAAAAAAATAACATAAAATTAAATATTATAAATAATATAAAATTAATAATAAAAATAAATAATTAGAATTAAAATAATATATATATATAAAATATTAATAATATTTAATAAACATAAATTAAATAAAATAATAATAAAAATAAAAATATAAATAAATAATCTAAAAATAAATAAATAATTATATAATAAAAATTAATAAGTAAATAAATATATAATAAAAACTTAAATAATAAAATTAATAAAAATTAATTAAATTAAAATAGATAAAAAATAAATATAAATAAATAATAAAATAATAAAAATATAATAATATAATAAAAATATTATAAAATATAATAATAATATAATAGAATATTAATATTAAATTAAAAAAAAAAAATAAATAAAAATAAAAAAAAATATAATATAATAAAAAAATAATAAATAAAATAAATAAATGAAATTAAATTTTAATAAGATAATAAAATAATATATATAAATATAACTATAAAATAATATATATATAGTATATAATATATATTATATATATATATATATATATATATATATATATATATAAATATATAAATATATATATATATATATATAATATATATATATATATATGCTAATATATAATATAATTATATATATATATATATATATAATATATATATAAATATATATATATATATATATATATATATATATATATATATCTAACTTTTTTGATAATTATAAGCAATAACAGGCTTAGTGAATCTCAAAAAACTCGATTTT
>JARQZK010001460.1:0-15000 GCA_030704885.1 Cynegetis impunctata | reverse complement strand
ATATATATATATATATATATATATATATATATATAATATATATATATATATACACACAGTAAGTAACTGCCGATAATTTTGAAAATTGATTATAGCTGGGTATTCGGCAAGGAGTGGTGTTCTAAACAACCAAATTTGTTTCAGTGGACGTTTTACTATTTTTTACTGCAGCTACATGTAGAAACAACGAAAATCAAATACACTTGTAGAGTGCGAACAGAAGATCATGAAATGTTCAAAAATTAAATTTTCATTCTGTCAATTCTGTCAACTGTCATCGACTTGTTTACATAACCTCAATTTATCTCGATTTACAGTTTTCCTATATCCACATTAGACAACGCAACGCACGTGAAGGCGTTTCTGTTCTAGTCCATCGCTCTTCTGGGGGTGCAGCTGTCTCGGAGGCAGACCTCGGGCCTTCCCAGAGGCACCTGCCCACTGCTAACACTTAATTAGCAATTAACACAACCTGTGCTCGGTCGTGGTGCACTGCCAATAGGTCGATTATGCGAGGTGATGTGCCGGGATGGGCATCGACTACTCGAACCACCTGTATCTGAACAAATCCTATAACTTCACGGTTCGTTAGGATTTAGAACTAATCAGAAAAGTCCAAGTGTTTTGTTGTTCGGAAGGGTGAACTGTAGTTGATTGCTGATAAGGGTTTCGGATTATATAGATATTCGTGAAAGAATTAATGATTCAGTATATTTGAATCGATTATTTCTTAAAGCGTCTAGGGTCTAGGTGATATTTGCTAGTTTCAAGAAAAACTGAAAAACATGCTTTTTTTTGTAAATCCTGGACATTTCTCACGTTTTATTTTTAGCAGGTTTTCACTTTGAAAACCTGCATATTTAAATGTTCATAGGTATGTATGTATAAGCTTATGTATTTTGGCGTTGTTTACACTATAAAGGTCGCAAATTTGAAGCAATAGGGTTGAAAGTGTAGGTAGTTTCGTATGATATCTTGGATGGGATTGATTTTGGTTCGAATCGGTTGGGAGGTTGAGCCCCTGGGGGAAGAAATAAATCTTGTTTACACGATAAATGGCGCAATTTTGTAGCAATATGGTTGACAGTTTGTAAATAGGTAGTTTCGTATGATATTTTGGAAGGAATTGGTTTTGATTTGAATCGGTTGAGGGGTTGACCCCCTGCGGGAGAAAATAAATCTAATAATGGAGTTGAAAAATCACTTGTTGAAATATTTATTTCGAAACATCATTCTGCTTACAATAACAACATTGAAAATCTTGGTCCACAGCGAGTTGGGAGAATAAACCTCTGATTTTCATTTCGCATAGGCTAATAATACATCTTTATTAACCACCTTTACATTCTTGTTTTACGTCACATTTCAAAATTTTCATATTCTTTTTGAAATCGCTCTTGAATTATTTTCGGCAATTAATCAACACTCGCTGCATTGCACGTGATTCTCCCAATATTTCTAAAGGAATTTGATTTTGTTCCTCAATTTCGTCAATTTCATCCATGGTCGTCGTTAAAGCGAACTAGAGAACACAAAAAACTGACGTTGTTTATAAAACTGTCAAACTGTTCCATGACAACAGAGTGCACGACGTTGGAATTTTTCTTTAGAATTGCGAGGTACGGGGTTTTTTCTTTCTTCGGAATCCAAATATAATCTTTCAACGGGATTTCGAAAAACTTTTAACGACACACGGTCGATACGCAAGTAACGGATTCGGTTAGTTATAATCCTCGGCTGCGCCTCGGATTACAATATCCATCCTCATCCGTTATTTGCTACATATCGGCCTTGTTACGTTAATAACTATTATTTGCTCAAAATGACAATAACTGTTTTCAGAGACTTTTCTGGCTTTTTTCCGTGTATACATAACCATATATTCGTCAATTTTCAGTTCTGTGATATCACCAAACGGATTCATGATTCTATGAAGCTTGTAACTTATTGACTCCACCTTTCTGTAGGGACAATGTCCCGATAACGTGAAATTTCCACTGTCACTTTCTAGATTCCATTTCATATTTCCATAACTACTGCATTGTTACAATAATGTATGAGTGAAATATTCAGTTACCATGTTTCGAGATTAAGATAGAGGTCTATTCACTACCTACGTAACATTATTGTCAAGGGGTAGGAAAAGTTGAGAAGTTGAAGTTTAATTAGTTTTAAAGCTTCGAATTGCCGATACACTCCTAAGACAGCAACTAATTACTTTCTTGTTTCACGGGACAAGGATTAGGTTTGTCATTTTGAAAAGTGTTTTTCAATCTTCTCCTACTAATTACTCCGTACCGCTATGAAATATCTCAGATTTTAATTAATGTGTCTACTTTGCTTCATTGTCATCTTCATGGAATATTTCAAGTTAACGTAGCAAAATACACATTTACAATATCAACAAGTTTCTTCCTAGAAAATTTCATTTTTAGATTTCAGTGTTTTGAATATTATTCATCATTAGATGCTGTATCATATCTCTCTATTTTATGACTAGAAATTTTTTTTCTATTGCAGTGTTCTATTAGTCATGCATATATTGCAAGATACGAGACTACAACTCATAAACATCCACCTTTAGAGCTGCCAATAAACAAGAATTGACTCGAAATAAACACTTTTTATAATCAAAATTTTGGGAATCTTCGAAAAAATAGACACTCCAACGATTTAATAAATGAATAGATTGAAGAGAACAACTTCTTTCCATTTCGAATTTGTTTACTACTCAATAAGTTCTCTGTGAAGTACTTCTTTTATTCTCTCTTTGTCTTACACAAAAATGATGTTCAGTTTTTATATAATATTCAATTTTATATCTTTGACTTTCCCAAGCGCATTTAATAGCATTCAGGAGGTTCTGGGTTCAAACGACGGGGTCATCTAATCTGACATTAGTTTTTCTCATCTTCTCTATTTTATAACTTATTTGGTCTCGCCCATCCTTAATGCACCTACATACTTTCAAGTGTACCCTTCGATTTGGTTGAAGGAGTTCTCCCCATAACTTAAGCAGCCCGCCTCCCTCCTACATACTTGAAGGTGAAATTAGAGACGAGATTTTTTTACTTCTTACTAGGTTTTTGTATCTGGCAATGATGAAGGGTAATTACACTTAATACATGTTAAATCAATTTAATAAAAATTTTATATATATTTTATTCTTGAACTACCTTTTTTGAATTTTCAATGATTTCTAAGAAATATTAAACTGAGAGGCTAATTATCTGTAAGCCAACTTTAACGAAACAGTGTTCGAATTAATCCTCATAAATTTCAGGTGCAAATACATTTCGTGCTTTCGTTAATTCAGAAATAGACTAGCAGGTTACGTCAGCGGTCAGTTGAGTATAAAAATGTCGTGTATGCAATTTCTTTTCTGATTATTGTTCAGTCGGTAGGAGTGTGGGGAAAATACATGTTACCATTCGGTAATATGGTGCAGTCAGGGGGTAGGAATTTTAGTCCTCTATTATTTTACGTACTAAACCTTTTTCAACAAAACTCATACTTTTACTGGAAAACACAGGCAGCAAAATGAACGAAATGTCTTCTAAATCTCTAATTTACGCCATTTAGTGCAGCAAGTCGGTAAAAATAAATCCTAGAAAGCTGAAATTTGTCTCGAATCCTTCGAGTTTCAGTTTTCTACAAATTTATTTATTTCCTGTTAAGTAGTTAGATGAATTGGGACTAATATAGCCTTTTAGAGCGATTTTAAAGCGTCTTTTAATTTTGACCGCGTTTTCTGGACAAACGATAAGTGTTTTTGAAAAATATTAATAAATATATGAAGCAAGAGAAAACTAAACTTTGAACAATTTGAGTTCAATTATAGCTTCCTACCACTAACTTCTGCAGAGTTACAACCGATTTTCGGAGCTGCTATTAACTCCTGTCTAGAGGTATTATTGAAATATTTAATTCCAAAACTTCGAGAAGCATTTAGAATTGTACATAAACGAAATGATCAGATTGAACAGATCGTTATCATTTTTTTAGCTTGCTACAGGAAATGACTGATCTAGTTGGAATTTCGGCGTTTCATCTGATTATAAGATTTGTTAAATTCTTTGGAATCTATTAGGGCGTAATATCTGTCCGACGATGAAACTATAATGATCTTTTTTGAGTTGACGGACGACGTAAGACATGTGTCACTAGCACGCGTTCCAGAGGGTTGGATACAACGATTATTTCGAAATAAAAGCTGTCTCGGTTTAAGTTTCACTCTTATATCAATATTTCTATGTATTTTTCATTGACAATAATAGATTGCCAAAATGAAGTTACTTTGCCTTCATTGAAATATATAAGTCTACACTTTAAATACGAAAAATTATTTTATAATTGGTTACCGCCACATAACATCAAAGTAAGACACAAAATCAAAGTAAGACACAAAATCAAAGTAAGACACAACATCAAAGTAAATGTAATCATATAACCTTTACTTGAGACCTCGGTAGACCAGCGCTAAGGTGTACCGCCTTGTACTGTTTGTAAACCGAGGATTGTGGGTTCGAGTCCCACCTTACTCTTGGGTGTTGTGTATGCCCGGAATTTAGTGGTTGTATATGATTAAAAACTGTTGGGTAATGTACTGGCTGTCCCATTTTCGATGTCCTTATGGGGTAACTCGCTTATTTTTAAAGATAGAGATTTGTGGTTTTCGCGAACGTTGGCTACTTTTTTGTGAATCTTACGATGCCGTAAACAAAATTTTCATAGCTTGCTTCGTTTTTGAGATACAGGGCGAAGTTGAAAATATTGCATTTTGCTCCCCCTCCTGTATCACAGCTGTCTTTTAACTTGAAGGAGAAGTGAAAACTGTCTTTCATACATTTTTTTTACGTAAAATCCAGTGGCGTAGTCAGATTTTCGAAATGAGCTGTCATTATTTAGATATAACCCAATGTTATAATTTTTTAAATGGAACACTCTGTATATTTTTCCATATTCAAAATGTTTTGCGCTTTTCAAAAATATATAATACTTATATAAAAAAAAGTATTATCCCTGTATTTGGATAGTTTTCTTTTTTTATGGCAAGTCAAGACAAATATCACTTTGATATATCGTTCGGCGAAATAAACAAAAATATCACTTGGTTAGAATGAAAAGTATTCATTAAAAAAATATTATTTAATATAAGTTACTAAACAGAGATGCATTTAATAATTATTATATCAAAAATAGAAACTTATATGTAACACTGCTACAAAACAAAGTTCTATTATTTTTCTGTTGAAAATAGTAAATATTGTTCAAATTACTGCCCATTCTGTTGAAGACACATCTTCTGAGGATAACGCCAATCAACCACAGTTAAAACAGAAGTCTTATACCTAAGTATTCGAAAACTTCTCTCGGAATTTCGTCAAGTAATTCAGAAAGAAAATCATCAAAAATTTCCAAATATATTTGGTGATTCAAGTTACCGTCGAAAATGCGGTAGGCTAATGTATCTTCTTTCGTTTTTGGAGGAAGATCAGCCTACCGCATTTTCGACGGTAACTTGAATCACCAAATATATTTGGAAATTTTGGACGATTTTCTTTCTTAACTACTTGACGAAATTCCGTTGGTTCAATATAGAAAAGGTTTATCCTAATGAAAGATTCCAAGACCAGTGGATTGGTAATAATGGTTCCATAAACTGGCAACCAAGGTTCTCTGACTTATCTATATTATATTTCTTCATATGGGGCTATATAAAAAATAAAATAAACCACACGCAGCACGATGCTCTGATGAATGCCTCGAGAGAAGCTTTCGAACACTTAGATATAAGACTTTTGTTTTAACTGTGGTCGATTGGTACTATCTTCAGAAGATGTCGTCTGTATCTTCAACAAAATGGGCAGTAATTTGAACAATATTCACAAAACATTTTCAACAGAAAAATAATAGAACTTTGTTTTGTAGCAGTGTTACATATAAAATTCTATTTTTGTTATAATAATTATTAAATTCATCTCTGTTTAGTAACTTATATTAAATAATTATTTTTTTAATGAATACTTTTCATTCTAACCAAGTGATATTTTTGTTTATTGCGCCGAACGATCTATCAAAATGATATCTGTCTTGACTTGCCATAAAAAAAAGAAAATTATCTAAATACAGGGATAATACTTACAACTTTATATGAGTATTATATATTTTTGAATAGCGCAAAACATTTGTGTTTTGAATATGGAAAGATATACAGCTTGTTCCATTTAAAAAATTATAACATTCGGTTATATCTAAATAATGACAGCTCATTTCGAAAATCTTACTACGCCACTAGATTCTACGTGAAAAATTGTACAAAAGACAGTTTTTACTTCTCCTTTAAGTTAAAAAGGCAGCTGTGATACAGGAAGGGGACCAAAATGCAATATTTTCAACTTCGCTCTGTATATCAAAAACGAAGCAAGCTATGAAAATTTTCATTATGGTATCGTAAGATTCACAAAAAAGTAGCCAACGTTTGCGAAAACCGCAAATCTCTATCTTTAAAAATAAGCTACCCCGTAAGGGGTGGCTTACCCCGTAAGTTACCCCGTAAGTACATCGAAAATGGCTGTACATACTTTACAAGCCCATTGGCCGTTCGGAACCGGCGTTAAACTGTAGGTCCCTCGAGTTAAAAAAAACCTTAAATAGAAATGCTACACTGTCATTTGCAGTACACATTGACACTATCGTCAAAAAGAGTTTCAAGATGTTAAGTTTTTGTACTGAGAGTCACAAAGGGTTTTAAGGAGGTAGTCACATTAAAGACGCTTTATAGTTCTTTGGTTCGTAGTAATTTGCATTATGCGAGTGTTTTTTGGTTTCCTCATTATCACAAATACCTATATTAATCGTATCAAGAGTGTAAGGAAGGCAGTTTTTAGAAATCTCACTTTCAGATTTAGTGGAAATTTGTATTTGAGAAATTATAATGTTATTTTACGTTATTATAAGGTCATGAGTTTGGAGCACAATATTTTGATGAAATGTTTTTATACAGAATTATTAATGATGTACTCGTACCTACTCTATTCTATGTTCCAAAAGCAAGAACGAATTTATATTATAATTCTGTTCTTGTAAGAATTGCACGTTTTTATAAATGGCATATTAAAGATATTGATGTTTTCAATGAAAGTTTAGTTGGTTATGTGCTTCGATACAATCACTATTGAATTTCAGTTTCTTTGATAGATTCAAGTAATTTGAGAATATAGTAATTTCTGTTTCCACTGTTGTTTTCGTTTTAGTTATTTTTAATCTTCTTCTTTAATATATCTCAATAATTTTTGAATTGTTTCCTATGGAATCAAAAATTTTCTTCTTTTGTATTTAGTGGATCTCTGTTATAGGGCTCAGGCCTGTTGTGGTCCCCATTTGTAATAAATAAATAAATAAATAAAAGTAAGTTGGCAGTATGAGTACAAACATCCTAAAAACCATATTTATTCACATTTTCCATAATAAACACGTGGAATCACTGTAACGTCAGATTGTTGATTTTAATAATATTCAATCTCATCAGTGTTGCTCACCCCATTAACCGGTAAATAATCACTCGAACCATATCCAGTTATGGTTTGCAACATATTGAATGTTTGTATTAACGTAAATGACCAATCATTTGTTGGCTTAGGTTTCAACTCGACGTAGTCATGAGTTTGGGGAAAGGGCGCTGGTCAATTTAATATACTATATAAAGAGAACAAGGAAAGTTCTTCTATAATTGAAAAAATTCAAAAATTATACATATAACCAGCTCCCTTGAAAAGTTTCTGGATAATTTCTTTAATTTTTGAAGAATTTTCCTTGTTCTCTTTATGCAATATATTTGTTGTTTATATACGTGTAAGGCATATGTGATTCATGTGACATTTATTTGCTATTTACATACCTTATAGTGAGATAGTAGTAAAATCATATGCTCATCATCAAAAAGAGTATCGAGGGAGAAATGAAAACAGCAAACAACAACAGAGTGCGCAAAATACTAAAGGAACTCATTTCCTGACGGGAGTTCCCTGACTGGAAACGTTTATCTTTGTAACTTGAATAGGAATAGGAAGGCCCCGCAGATCTAGTGGAATAATACCCGTGCTGCGGCACCAAGGGTATCAGAGATATTCTTATATACAAATATAATATTATTAATGAAAAAAATAATAACATACTTAAAAAAAGGTACAAGTACTCAGAAGTAGAGCTAACTGTGTTACAACTGAATATAATAAAAAGAAATGAAGAAGCCACTTTATAGCTTGAAAAAATTTGAAAATAACCTCAAAAAAATCAGGATGCTAGACAAAAAAGTCAAATCAGGGTGTACTTGTCGAAAATTGAGCAACATATAATCACAATCGTGATTCTCATTTCACAAATCTGGTAAATGTTAAAATTCGGTATAGACATCGTCTAATTCTTGTCGAGGACGTCCTTTAACAGCATCGTCCCTCATGAGTACGCAAAATTATTGAAATTATCATAAACATTTCAATGTTTTCATTCTGAATATATAACTTAAGTTTGTTTTTAAAAGAAGCATATATATATATATATATATATATATATATATATATATATATATATATATATATATATATCAGAGGAGGATAGTCGCTGACTAGGTTAGAGGAAAACTATTTGTAGGGACTGCAGCAATGTAAACGGAAACTCTTTGAAGTTTATCCAAGCTTTCGGAATCGTTTATTGCATCATCAGGGAGAATCTATCGTGAGGATGTTCAATATATAATAGGATATAAGAAACATTGACAATTATGCTATTTGTTAAATAATTAGAAAAGATGATACATTTTTGAAGTTATCATTAAATTTCTGAACGAAGTGACAAATCGGAGTCACTCATTTTTTTAATTTTTTTATTTTCAAATTGAAGTTTGACATTATTTCGTTACGTTAAATTAATTTGATTTAGTGTTATTTTATATCAAGTGAAAGTAAAAAAGAATAAATTTCACCCAAATGGCTTATATCAGTTTTTTTATTGATGGAGTTATTGTCTTGATAAATAAAGATCTTTCTTAGAAATGGCCTTTATTTATGAAGACAATAACTCCATCAATAAAAAACAGATATAAGCCATTTGAGTGAAATTTATTCTTTTTTACTTTCACTTGATATAAAATAACACTAAATCAAATTAATTTAACGTAACGAAATAATGTCAAACTTCAATTTGAAAATAAAAAAAAAAATGAGCGACACCGATTTGTCATTTCGTTCAGAAATTTAATCATAACTTCAAAAATGTATCAACTTTTCTAATTATTTAACAAATAGCATCATTTTCAATGTTTCTTATATCCTATTATCAACATATATGTAAACATCCCCACGATAGATTCTCCCTGATGATGGAAAAAACGATTCCGAAAGCTTGGAAAAACTTCAAAAAGTTTCCTTTTACATTGCTACAGTCCCTACAAATAGTTTTCCCCTATATATATATATATATATATATATATATATATATATATATATATATATATATATATATAGATATATATATATTCAGTGGCGAAAATAGATTTTTGCGATGGGGGGGGGGGTATGACTTATTGCAAAATTTCATAAGTTTTTCATCTAAAGTTCTATTTTTGTTGATAAAAATAATCTGTCATGTAGGTAGTACAAAATGAGCAGAAAAGTTAAATTAAATTCCAAAAAAATTCAAATTATTTGAATTGGAAAAAAGTTTATTAAAAAATCAGTGAAAAATTGAATTACTTATATTTAATTGGATATAATTATACATCATGGAAAATATTCTTGGGAAAATCAGAGCAGCAAATCTAGTTTTCGGCGTTTTTTAAACATTCATTTATTACTTCGTCAGCTCTGATTCCATTGTCACGAGGAATTGCCAGAGCAGCCAAAACCTTTCAATAACAAAAAATTGGACAAACATGAGTTTTTAATTCGCGATGAATTTCATATATTCAGAAGGGTCATTACAAGTCCATTTATTTTATCGTGCTCCTTTGAATCGTTTTTATTCGCTTCAAACGATACCGGCAAGTAGCTAATATTCTGAGCAACATGATATTCGAAAAATAAAAAATTCTAGGCAATCATCCAGCTCTTTAATTGAATTTTTAGGCTCAACATCGCCTCTATGAATTAAATATTTCTTCCACACTTTCAACTTACGAGAATAACAGGTGTGGCAGTAAGACATTTTTGATAAAACTCGTCAGTTTTGATAAATTTATCATCTGCTTTGTCAATTTCGTATAAATCGTGTTTGAAAAACACCGAAAATCTTTCTAATACATTTAGTATAGTCAACTTTTTTCTGCAGACTCGGAAAAATATGAGCAAGGTGTCGGAAAAATATGAGCAAAACTCGATTCGGAGTGGCATGTAGATGTTTTTTGAGAAAAATAAAAATTCGCTCGCGAAAATTGTTAATGTTATAAACAATATCCTGAAAAAAAAGGGTTTGGTTTTTTGCCAATATGTCAGAAATTAATTGAGATTTTTGTAATTTGAAGAAAGATTCGAAAAGAAGAGGAAATCTCCAAAAGAAAGACTCAACTTCCGGAACTGTAGGATCAATATTTTCTCAGAGAGATAAAACTACGACCGAAAACGGCTTATTTGATTTGGGCAAATCACGAGCATTAACGACACTTCAAAAATAAACATTATTCAACCATAATAAATATGAAAATTAAGGAATGAAAAAATTCAGACAGTTACTATATCGGCGAATGAGCAGTATTATCTGGCGATAATAGCGATTTTTCAAATAGTTATGCAATAGTTACCTAATTAATAATTTTTTAGTACTTGAACATGAAAATTGTGAGTTTGACAACTGTTCACTATAGATCTGAGATTTGTTTTCATTCTTGGAGCTACTATTATAAGACTTTAGAGTAAATCCCCGTTGAAAAAATAAAAAATTTCAATTTTTCAGTTGTTTATTAACAATTTACGTAGTTTTGTAACATCGAAATGAAATTATTTTTATAATTTTAATGATCCGTTTTTTATTATCGGAAGCTACAAGGAAATGGTTATTTTTCAATGTTCATCTCCTATTGTTTCAAAAATTTTTTTATAAACTAATGCGTTGTTTTTAAGAGAATCAAGAAAAAAAGTTATGATTAATTAAAGTGTTCAATTTTGCAACAAAGTAAATTGTTAGTAAAAAACTACAAAATTAAATTTTTAAATTCGGGGATCTATTCTGCAGTCTTTGGAAACTAGCTCCAAGAAAGGAACAAAAAATCAGATCTAAAAAACTATTGCATAACTGATTGAAAAATCGCAATAAAAACGTTTTGTGACTGGATTATTGTTCATTTACCTATCCAGTAAGAACCTGAAATTTTTCATTCCTTAATTTAATATTTAATATACCTAGTTAAATACTTACTTTCGCCTTACTTTCGCTAGATTACCCGTTTTCGGCCGTATAATTACCCCTCTGAGAAAATTATAAATATTAATCCTACAGTTCCGGGAGACTTTCTTTTTGAAAATATCCCCCTCTTTTTGTATCTTTATTTAGATATCAAAAATATCAATTAGTTTTTGAGATAATTTTTTCTTTCAGTGAATTGGTTATAACTTTCACAATTTTCTTAAACGGAACTTAACTTTTTTCAAATAATATCTACATGCTCTTCCTAATCGGTTAACACCTTGTTCATATTCTTCCGAGACTCATGAAAAAAGATGAACAAAAAAAGCGCTTGTTGAATAGACTATATTCTCATGATTAGAAAATCCTTCTCCAAGATCCATGATGTATAAGTCCGGAAATGGATTGAACGCCATCACAATAAAACTCTTACTAACTCGACAATTTTTATTAAATTCAAAATATTAAATTGACAATCAAAGCCAAGATTTAGTCATATTTTGATACCTACTTTACTTCAAAAAATATTCCAGATATTAAATATTGATTGAAAATCTTCTATGAGCAGAAGTCACGCTCCTCGAATGTAAACAAGAATTTAATCGGTCACTAGGACCAAAAAACGTATGTGAAATGCAAAATTTTAATTACGAAGGAAGAAGTCAATCAAAACCTCCTCGCACTTCTTCTCTTTCTAAATTTTATACTACCTTATACTATTGAACGAAACTGCTCGTGCATTAGATATTGTACTATACTATTGAACAAAAGCTCGAGCAGTTTTGTTTAATAGTAAGAAAGTACAGCATACAATTAAGAAAGAGAAGAAGTACGAAGAGATTTTGGTTGACTTCTTCCTTTCGAAATGAAAAATTTTCCATTTGAACCATTTGAACTTTTTTAAACACGTTTTTTGCTCATATTGACCGATTTTCATATAATTGCACATACATAATATCAAAAGAGGTGCTAGTGCTTAGTAAATTTCATGTAAACCTAAATACGTAGATACGAAGACTTTTATTCAATTCTATAATTTTTGTTGGCTCATGGGGGGGATTGATCCCCTTGATCCCCCCCCTATCTATGCCACTGTATATATATATATATATATATATATATATATATATATATATATATATATATATATATATATATATATATGATATATATATATATATAATATATATATATATAATATATATATATTTAATCGAATTGTTGTTTGCCTGTGAACTATTTCTAATCTCTTGATAATTATTAGCAATAACAGGCTTGTTCTATAGAAATTTTTCAAATCAATAAATGTCAAAGAAATTTCAATTTTTTCTCAAAAGTTTTGATAAAGCCACGAATGTCGTGGCGAAACGTCAACTTTTCAATAAAATCAAGTTTTTTAAGATTCAACAAGCCTGTTATTGCTAATAATTATCAAGAGATTATATATATATATATATATATATATATATAGGGGAAAACTATTTGTAGGGACTCAAGCAATGTAAAAGGAAACTCTTTGAAGTTTTTTCAAGCTTTCGGTATCGTTTTATCCATATATATATATATATATATTATATATATATATATATATATATATTATATAATATATATATAATAAATATATATATAATATATATATATAGTATATATATATATATATATATATATAAATATATTATATATATATATATATAATATATATATATAATATATATATATCATATATATATATATATATATATATATATATTATATATATATATTATTATATATATATTATATTATACTATATATATATATATATATAGATATATATATATATATATATATATATATATATATATATATATATATATATATATATATATATATATATATATATATATAAAGCTATAAGCTATAAAAGGCTTTTGATGTTCGAAAAAGGATTTTAATAATTGAAGTTCTGAAAGAGCAAAACTACTATATGACATTAAGGACGTTTAAAAAAATAATATAACATGCTCCATCGCACAAAAATCAAATCGGTTTGTCCAGGCGTTTGCTAAATATATTGGTATCATTGTAAAAATGATGAAAATAAAAATGAGTTTTTTCTTTCTATTCTTACTTTTAACACCACAGATATGCATTTGTACACATCTTATCTTCCGATCTGATTACTTCAACTAACAATTTTCTTATATCACTCTCTATTGTTAATATCCGTTCAATACAGGAACCATTAGAAGCCGCTCTTGTTCAGATTAGAATAAAAAACCAATAGCGAGTTTATATTCATTAAATGAAACCCTTCCCATCCTGCGCCGCTGTCAACAGGTTGACTGCCCGAAATGAACTGCATTATTAATTGAATGATCTGATTAGCCGGATGGATTTTTTTATACGGCGGAAAATCTTAATAGCTTCGATTTTCGATCTGATAAGAGTGCCGGCCATTTCGGGACCTTTTGTCCGACGGACATAGACAAAACGCTCAAATCTGATCTAACAGATACGATGTCAAAAGGTGAAAGCGAGTCTAGATGATTCCGTTTGTATTAATAAGGCCGTTAGTGTTTCAAAATCATCGGGTAATATTTCTGACTAACGAAAATGTTGAATTAAAACTCGCATTAACAATAAACTGTAAAGAATTGAAATAAATGAAATAGAATTTAAATACTTCCTGTTTTATATTAACTTGAATCTGTGTGCCTGATTCATATATGAATGTTGTTATTCTCGTGCAATTTTTACGCTAAACTAACATCATTGAAGGAGGCCTCGGTAGACCAGCGGTAAGGTGAACCGCCTTATACCGTTTGTAAACCGATGATTGTGGGTTCGAGTCCCACCTCGCTCTTGGGTGTTGTATATGTCTGGAATTTAGTGGTTATTTATGATGAAAAATGTTGGGTAATGTACTTAGTTTACAAGCCCATTGGCCGTTCGGAACCGGCGTTAAACTGTAGGTCCCTCGAGTTAAAAAAAAAAAAAAAACATCATTGATGAATCATGCTCAATCACGGATGTTCAATCAATCTAAAATGACCAAAATATTATTCACAATTGGAAAATACAATGTTGGTAGATCTGAGCATTCTAAATTTTCTAATCCAAAAAAACGTAATATTGTTAGCAATATTATAAAGCCATCACGCTGATGGAAAATAACAACGACTTGTTTGGTCTTTCGATTAGTAGATCTCGGGATACTTCATTGCATCACCTGTTATGTGATAGGTAGAACTCAGAAATATTAAACTAATGGCGAAAAGGATTAGTAAAAACGCTTTGAATTCCCAAAATTATGATTTCATAATCATTAAGAAGTTGTGTAAACAATCAAAACGTTGAGTATTTGATAAATGATGGTTTTGTTGGTTTTTCAAAGCTCTTTTGTTGTTCTACCCATAATTAGTTGAAAAAATTGAGTGTTTGATAATGTGAAAGACGGGAGATGGATACCCTTATTATGACCAGACATTTTTGATTGGGGAGAATTGCACGGCAGAATTCTGGAAATGGAAATATACTGTCGAATGCTATATATATATATATATATATATATATATATATATATAATATATAATATATATATTATATATATATATATATATA
>JARQZK010001459.1:907500-1061049 GCA_030704885.1 Cynegetis impunctata | reverse complement strand
AAAAACCTGAAGGCTACCAAATTATTAGGGTAAGTCCATACTTTTTTTCCACACTGTATATATATATTATATATATATATATCTTATATAATATATATATATATATATATCTATATACAGTATATATATTATTATATATATATATTTATATATACCTATATATATATATATATATATATATATATATATACACGATAAAAGGCGCAGTTTTGGAACAATAGGGTTGAAAATTTGTGATTAGGTAGTTCCGTATGATATCTCGGATTTTGGTATGAATTGGTTGGGGGTTGACTCCTTCGGGGAAAGAAATAAATTTCGTTCACATAATAGAAGCTGCAATTTGGTAGTAATATGGTTGAAACCCTGTCAACCTTAATAGATGGAAAACTTGTTTGAATAAAAAAATCTTAATTTAATAAATAGATTCTTCAAACTGGATACGTTATGAAAACCTGCTCTCCTAATGCAGCTTGCTGCGGTAGAGTTTTTTGATTATTAAATTCTGGCAAACGGGGCACGTTCAGGCCAAAAACCTACCAATGAAGAATTTGAAACGGTTATGAGATAATATCAGAAAAAATTACAGTGAGGCAAAATACAACGTGGCATTTTTTATGTCTATTCCTTCAATGAATTCAAACTTTCTCGGATCATATTAAACACGCGGATGAAAATCTTAAACACATAAAGTGAACAAGGAAAATTCTTCAATAATATGAAATAAATTATCAATTAATCTGACCCTGAGACAATGTCGTAAAGTAGATATTTGCATATCAGGAAGTATTTGTTTTCTCGAAGGAATTTCGCTTTTTCGATCTGAACAGTGAATTGTTGGTTCCCAATATCTTCGGCAAAGAGAGCTATAGGTTGTTATCCATATAGTAGTTTGACCACGATTGGTCTTGGAAAACAAGAAATATGTCAATTCACTCCGAGTCAAGTAAGCTGTACTGAAAATATCTAATAAGATCGAAATAGCTGTATGCAGATATTGAGTCAGTGTAACTTGACATTTTATATTTTTCTCTGTTGCATTGTGAGTGCAGATTTCGCGCTGCGGAATAGATATAACCAGCTCCCTTGGAAGATTTTGAATTAAAATAATTTCAAATTATTGGAGGATTTTATTTGTTCACTTTGAGTTTCATTCTTGACTTGAATTTTTAATATGCTTGTAAAGTAGTGTTAAAGCTTAAATTTCTGGTTTGAATAAAATCATAGTTGAAACAATCTATAATACTCAAAAGTTATATGGAATCTTTAAACAAATAAATGATGCTTTAAACAAATAAATGATGTAATACTCTCCTGTAGTCTGTCTTGATAATAATGAGTTCATAACTCGAAACATGTCGACTATCCTTCACTGATCTCTGCTAAATACAGTATCTAAATATTTTTATATAGTGAAACTTAAGCCAAGTGTGTTTTATTTTGTTTAAACTTTATTCTTCACAACTAAATATTAAAAATATATTGACCTTTACTACTCACCTCCGATGACTATTCCATACGTTGAATATTATCAAACCGATAGCTACTATAATTCCACAGCTAGAAATGATACACATGCATATAAAAAGAGGCAAAGAAACAGTTCTTAAAACCCTTCTTATAATTGTTCTATCTTGAGGCACTTTTCCACCTGAAAAAAAAATATTATTAGCATATACGGCATAATCATAAGCGAGAGTTTTCATTTCAAAGTTTCAAGAACGCAATAACTGTAAACTTCTGAATAGTTTTGAAATCTGCTCAGGGATTCTGAAAACTGAATGAAAAGAAGTTTCTTTCAGACGACGTAGTTGCCTACTTCGATTTTGTACGAAAAAACGTTAGTCATGAATACATAAGGAGCTCTTAACGGGTTCTTGATTTCAGAGTAGATTCGAAGTGAAGCAAGCTTTTGAATCGCTTATTTAAGGAATATTCAAGGAAGTATAAAATCCAGTTATTCTCTTCAACTAAATTAAGCCACTACTGTGTTCACATTTATGGAAAAAAATGTGATTACAAATCGAAAATGTTTACTTTTTGATAAGTTAGAGATTTTACCATTTTTGATTTTGGCGCCCAATGAATGTCGGGTCTTTGCGCGCTATCATCGGTGTAGAAAGAGAGTTAAGAGGGCGTGTAGCAGTGTTTCTTGCAATCTTGAAGATCTCAGTGACTTGATAAGAGACTTAAATCTACCAAAAAGTAAAGCAGAGTTACTGGCGTCGCGGTTAGAAAAATGGAATTTACTTAAATCTGGTGATCGAATATCCCATCAAAGAAAACGTCATGAAGAATTTTCTTGTTTCTTCAGTAGAGAAGATAGGCTCTGTTCTGTCATAACGTGAAAAGTTCATTTGGAAAAATCAGTATTCTATGTCATACATCTGAATGGCGCATTTTTATTGACAGTTCAACAAAAAGTCCTAAAGCTGGTCTACTACACAATGGGAACTAATTTCCATCTATTCCATAGGCACATTCCGAACATCTCAAAGAAAATTACGACAGTATTAAATGCAATTAAATATATAGAAGCTTATTCGGAAGAACAAGGGGAACGCTTCCATGAAGGTATAATAGAAATTGAGAGACTTTACCAAGGCCAGTATATAGGCTTATTTAAGGAATATCCAAGGAAGTATAATATTCAGTTATTCTCTATTCATATTGTTGAACAAATGAAGAAGATATTGAAATACAAAGTTATACATTCAATAGTGAAAACAAGATTAATTTTCCACTACAATGAAATTACGATTATTCATTAACTATAAATAGAGTTAATGTTAGCGTTCAGAACATAACACATTAAATATGAATAGTTTCAATGTGAACAAGTGGGAGAACAGTGTACTGGAAAAAATTCCTAACCGATCATTTATGACACTTGTCCTTACGAACAGCAAAAAAAGACTAGAGGTCAATAACATTTGGAAGGAACTAAATAAGAAAAATAGAAATTTTTTGAATTCGTATTTTTATATTAAATCATGAAAAATATACAAGTTGACGATGACCAATTTAATATACTAAATAAAGTGAACAAGGAATATTGTTCAGTAGTTTAAGAATTAATCAAACAAATTTCTAAAGAAGCTGGTTATATGTGTTCCCCGACGAATTTTACATTCACAATCCAACAGTGCATTATAGAAAACGCCAAGTTACCCCGACTCAAAATCTGCATACAGATGTTTTGATTTTATTAGATCTCATCAGTGCAGTTTATTTGATTCGGGATAAATTAACAAATTTTTTATTACTCCCCAATACAAATCGTGACCAAGTTACCATCTGAATAACAACGCAGAGATCCCTCCACCAATGTTATTGGAAACCAACAATTTATAGCTTCGATCGGAAATGTAGAACCCTGGGGTGACTTGACGATTTCTATAATTTACTGTTGGATTGTGAATGTAGAATTCTTGTTGGGGAATACATATGACCACCTCCCTTGGAAAGTTGTTTGATAATTTTTTAAATTATTGAAGAATTTTTCTGTTTCACATTATGTAGTATATTCATATATTATTTCGAGAGCTGATGAAAACTATTCAGAAACATATATAAAGAGACCAAAGTTTATTCAGAATTATGTAGAACAAAAACAATATTCTCTTCAGGGTCATGTTTGATTTGACCTGTTTTCTGATACCAATATATTTTTCAATTTCAAGTTACATTATATATAATTTTTCAGCTCTAATCTTTTATTTTTAGATATGTGCAGTTTTTTTCCGTCTTTTCTACATACTTATTCAAATTTAATGAATTCTATATACAACCTGACCACTTTACTTTAAATACAACGGTCCTAAAATCTATAAATAAAAATACATTGTCCAACTCTGTTAAATATTCATTTTCATTATTTGATTGAATCTCATCTGTTCAAATGAATCTGGTCAGTTTATATAAATAAATTTTCTCGAGAAGTATATTGTTATAAACCCTTGGTGAAGTCGAAACAAACTGAATTGAAAAAATTTTGAAAATCTGTGTAATAGTAACTTTATTATTTTTCATAAAAAAATGTTGATTCGGATCACCAATACTCCGTCAGAGGAACAATAAATCAAGGCATATTTCTTGATATAACTATATTCTATAAAGAATTTAATCGAGGTATCAACCTCAACCAATACTTGTAATTATCTCATATAAAATTTAAATTGAACTTAAATATATTTAGAGAGATGTTTATAAATTATTCTATTCAACTCCTCAAAAATATGAATATTATACGTTCATCAAATATATAAATGAAACATTGGTCATAAAACAGAAGTCTTATAAAACATAATATGAAAAGAATTGAAAATAGAAAAAACATTCGTAGTTTTATATTGAAAAATTGTACGCAACAAGAGCAGTTCCACTGTGACAAATTGACCATTAGAAAAATTAAATAGAGAATGTGGATAAAGCTCAGAATCTCAGACATCAAAATATAAAACAAATTGTCTAAAACAAGATAATCCATATATCTACTAGGATAAAGCAAACGTCAGAGCGCTTTGTGTTACACTGAACTCAAATATCTCTTGTCTATCTGCCTCGAAAAAGGTTCAATGGAAGAATCCTCTGTAACAAAGGTTTATCTCTAGTTGACGGTAGGAAGCTGACATTGAACAATTTCAGATATTTATACAAGTATATACATGGCAGCGGAAGAGAGAATTCAACATATTTTCGTATATATTTGATATGACAGAAAAAATTGTTTGTGTCTGCTCCGACGCACGACTAGAGTTTACTCCAGTCGTACGTCAGTTTTATTTATCAATTCAATATTTTGTCAACTTCAATCTCTTAATAATTTTATTTATTGTGCACAAAAATAAGTATCACTACATATAAATGAATAAACAACACTCTAAAAGCAAAACAGAAATTGACAGTTAGATTGCTGTTGTAGGTATGTGTTTTTTTGCAGGATTTCAATTTGAAAACCTGCTTATTAAAATGGGTGCGATTAGCAAAGTTGGACCTAGGACCATGATAGTTTTTCGTTTAATGACTTTTTCTGATGCTTGGCACCAGAAACTCAATTTCATATATCATATATATATATATATATATATATATATATATATATATATATACATATATATATATATATATATATATATATATATATATATATATATATATACAGTATGGTGCAAAATGAAAGAATAAATTCGTTATTTCGTAAACCGGCGACTTTAAAGAAAAATCCTGAAACCCGGTCGATTTTTATTTTAAAACGGCTATTCGTAAGGATACCTTTTTATATTTGACGTCATCTATGCGAGTGTGATGACGTCATCGGCTAAAATTTTTAAATGGAAATGTGGGTGTGTTGTAAATACATTATTTGAAAGGTCTTTTAAATACCTATTCAGCCATATCAATATATACAGTTAATTTTGATTTTTGTATTTGTTTAAAAAATTAATAGAATTTTATTATTACAATAAATATTCAATATGTATTACTCATTAAATACAGAAACGAAACCTAAATTAACGTGTTCAAATTGTTTACCTTCAGCTTAAAATACAATGAGAAAGACGTGCAGCGAACTCTTCTCGAACCTTCTCTATAACTTCCGGAGTTATTTGTGCAACCTCAATACGTATCCTTTCTTTAAGTTCATTGATATTTTGTGGTTTATTTTGGTACACTTTGCTTTTCAAAGTATCCCCATAAAAAGAAATCAAGAGGATCAAATCGGGCGACCTAGTGCGCCATTCTATTGTTCCTCTTCGACCTATCACCGATTTGGAAAGGCGTTGTTCAAATAGTTGCGCACCAAGGACAGCATAGTGTGGAGGCGCAACCATCTTGCTGCAGCCATAAATCATTTCTGTTTTGGGAAATAGCCGGTTCAATTCGGGTAGCAAGAAGTTTTGAAGAAATTCTAAATATCGAGGACCTGTTAAAGGTTTCTTCGAAAAAGTATGGTCCAATAATCCTATCATGCTATTATTCCGCCCAAACAATAACTTTCTCTGGGTATTGAGTACGGTACTCTTGCATCCAGTGTGGATTTTCCGTAGCTCAGTACCGATAAGTTTGACGATTGACATGACCGTTTAGTAGAAATGTAGCTTTCATCCGAGAAAAGAACTTTTTGTTAAAAACATCGGATCTTTGTTATTTTGTTCCATCATAATTTCACAAAACTCAATTCTTTTATCAAAATTCATCTTCCATAAGCTCTTGTACTAAACTTACTTTGTAGGGATGGCCACTTTTCCTTCTTTAGCTTTCTAAGAACTGTTGAATGGTCCATGTCATTATCTAATACTACTTGCCGTGAACTGTATGGGGATCATCTTGAAAGGCTAACAGTAGACATCTAGTTGTTTGTTTTCTGATATTGGTTTTATACTACCTTTAGGGAGGTCTTTGACATGACCCGTTTCTCTGAATTTCTTCTCAATTTTGCTTATAGTGGATTGTGAAATTGGTTCTCGGTTGGGGTATTTATTATTAAATAACGTACATACTTCTTTCTGCGTACGTGCTTTTATCTCCACAACCAATCAATTATTCAAAATTTCAATTCTTTGCGTTTCAGTCAGCTTCATGTGATAGATACAAAGATTTTTTGAATTCTTCTAATACAATAATACTATCAATCACTTGACAGAAAGTTAATTATGTCAAAGTGTCAATGTTGATGTTGATAAGGTAACTAGATTTTTAAAAGGTAAAAACTGAAATTTTATTTATTTTTCAAACAAATACAAAAATCAATTACTGTACATATTGATGGCTGAATAGGTATTCAAAGACCTTTCAAATAATGTATTACAACACCCACATTTCCATTTAAAAATTTTAGCGATGACGTCATCACGCTCGCATAGATGACGTCAAAAATAGAAAGGTATCCTTACGAATAGCCCGTTTTAAAATAAAAATCGACGTGTTTTAGGATTTTTCTTTAAAGTCGCTGGTTTACGAAATAACGAATTTATTCCTTTCATTTGCACCATACTGTATATATATATATATATATATATATATATATATATATATATATATATATATATATATATATATATATATATATATATATATATATATATATATATATATATATATATATATATATATATATATATATATATATATATATATATATATATATATATATATATATATACATATATATACAGGGTGATTCACGGTGGATGGCACATTAGACGTTTCTGGTGAACCACGTTTCACGGATCACTTTGAAAATTCAAAGGAGGGCAAAGTTGCACATTCTCTACCAAACTAAAATATTTTCGGTAATGCGGTGTTGCCACTTCTATTAGAAAGTAGTAGCAACTTTGATTTTTCAAATGGAACTACCTGTATATTATATTATTTTTAGAATCTCCAACAATTTCCCAACAATTTTTCATGATATTTCCCTATACCTATCTGTTACCGTTCTCGAAATAAAAATTATTTTCATTTCTTTTTCGTCGGAAATCAAGACCTCTAAAAACTCTGATATCTTTGAGCTAAGAAATACAATGATATCGAAGTTTCGGTTTAATGATACTTATTTCCAATAGAATACCCTGTATATTATTGAAAATTCGGAAAGCTGCTAGAATTTCCATTTTATCTATGTATGTCATACCTATACCTAACTAGTCAAGTTTAGGACTTATGAGGACTTATTTGTGAAAATGTTCCTTGAACATGGTATCTAACCCCTTGGTATTTGCTAAGCATGTCATGATTACTATTTGACAGTAACGTTGTGACTATCTACTAATAATATCAACACTTTCATCACTTCAGAAGTTGGAAATACCTTCAGAAACAATGGAAAAATTTTATTCAAATGAAGTTCTTATGAATTTGTTTATTATTTTTGGACAGTGTGATAAAATTATCAGCAAGACATGCAGAAGTTCAATGAAATGTATCCGAATCTACCGCCAATGAACCTCAAGAAATTTATACTTATACATTAGATTTTTATTTTTGGGGAATGTTTAAAAAAAAGTTCAATTCGAACATATTTTGAAATATTCCACATAATTGTTTTCCTTTTTTATAATTATTTATGTCAATATTTCCACTATCAACTTATTTGGTACTTTTTTAAAGTTGATCCAAACGTATTGAAATTGTTCTGAATTCGTATAAATTACTTGAGGTTCATTGGCAGAAGATTCGGATACATTTCATTGAACTTTCTACATGTCCTGCTGATAATTTTATCACACTGTCCAAAAATAATAAACAAATTCATAAGAACTTCATTTGAATAAATTTTTTCCATCGTTTCTGAAGGTATTTCCAACTTCTGAAGTGATGAAAGTGTTGATATTATTAGTAGATAGTCACAACGTTACTGTCAAATAGTAATCATGACATGCTTAGCAAATACCAAGGGGATACCATGTTCAAGGAACATTTTCACAAATAAGTCTTCATAAGTCCGAAACTTGACTAGTTATGTATAGGTATGACATACATAGATAAAATGGAAATTCTAGAAGCTTTCCGAATTTTCAATAATATACAGGGTATTCCATTTGAAATAACCAACTTATAGTCACTTTTTCAAGCTAACGAAACAACTGTATTTTTCGACCACCCTGTATTGAAATAACGGAGATTAAGCTGAAGTGTAGGAAGCCCCTAAGTATCAACAAACTTAAACCGAAATTTTGATAACATTGTATTTCTTAGCTCAAAGATATCAGAGTTTTTAGAGGTCTCGATTTCCGACGAAAAAAAATGAAAATAATTTTTATTTCGAAAACGGCAATAGATAGGTATAGGAAAATATCATGAAAAGTTGTTGGGAAATTGTTTAAGATTCTAGAAATAATATAATATACAGGCATTTGAAAAATCAAAGTTGCTACTACTTTCTAATAGAAGTGGCAACACCGCATTACCGAAAATATTTTAGTTGGGTAGAGAATGTGCGACTATGCCCTTCATTGAATTTTCAAAGTGATCCGTTGTTTGGTTCACCAGAAACGTCTAATGTTCCATCCACCGTGAATCACCCTGTATATGTATATGTTCGTATGTATGTCTGTGCTTATGTATTTCAGAGTTGTTTACACGATAACGGGCGCAATTTTGAAGCAATAGGGTTGAAAAATTGTAAATAGGTAGTTTCGCATGATATCTTGCATGGGATTGTTTTTGGTTCGAATTGGTTGAGGGGTTGCCCCCTGGGGGGGAAATAAATCTTGTTTACACGAGAGAAGGCGCAATTTTGTAGCAATAGGTTTGAAAGTTTGTATCCAAGTAATTTTGTATAATATCTTGGATGGAATTGGTTTTGGTTGAAATTGGTTGGGTGGTTACCCCCTGGGGGAAGAAATAAATCATGTTTACATGATAAAAGGCGTAATTTTGGAGCAATAAGATTGAAAGTTTGTGAGTAGGTAGTTTCGTATGATATATTAAATGGAATAGGTTTCAATGCGAATTGGTTGGGGGCTTGACCCTCCAGTGAAATAAATCTTGTTTACACGATAGAAGGCGCAATTTTGGGACCATAGGGTTGAAACTTTGTAGGTAGGTAGTTTCGTACGACATCTTGGATGCTATTTATTTCTATACGAATTCGTTGGAGGAATGACCCCCCGTAAGAGGAAAACATTCGAGACCAGACCACCGAGGAAGCAGCATCGCCCTGGGAAAGCGGTGAATTCGACGGCAAGCGACTGAAACTGAAGACGACGAGGAGTGAAGAAGGACCTAGATGGGCTGAGAGATTGTACATCAGACACGTTCTTCATCGGTTCGCTAGTAAGGAGCAGCGCCCAACAGAGGACGGCACGGTGGGATGGAAGCGGATCGTCAGGTTCGAAGACGAATGATGCTCGTTGCAGACGACGAGAGTGAAGATGGATATTGGATCTCGATGTCGGAGTAATGGCCATTGCAGACGACGAGTGTGAAAATGGATGTTGGATCTCGAGGTCGGAGTGATGAGCATTGTTCAAGTTCGAACCAACCTGGGATGAAGCGAACATACTTTCAGTCGACAGAGAATGCCACGGGCAGTCGTCAGGTATGTTTACTTGATTTCAAAATTAATGCGACGCGACGCAGAGAGATATACACTTGGGTCTTGAAATATAGACACAAGGAAGGGAACAGGTTCTAGTGCTAACCGCAGCACGAGAGTCCTAATCTAAGTGTGAGACTGGAGGTTTAGTAGGCTTATGCCCGGAAACCGAAAGAACAGAGGTGTTTTTAGTGGGTAGGCAATGTTGATATATATTTATATATATCAACTATTGAATCCCACACAGGCCGGGTTCGCAACCGGTATCGCTTTTGAAGTTTTCACCTCGATTTAAAAAAAAAAAAAAAAAAGTAAGAGGAAATAAATTTTGTTTATACGGTAAAGGGCGCAGTTTTATAGAAATAGGGTTTAAAGTTTGTAGTAACATATGATACCTTGGATGTGATAGGTTTTGGTACGAATTTGTTGGGGGGTTGATTCTTGGGGAGGAAATAAATATTGTTTACACATTAGGGGGTGCATTTTTTTTTAATTTGGAAAAAAAAACATAATTCAAGGAATATATTTTTTGAACAGGATACGTTATGAAAACCTGCTCTTTTAATGCAGCTCGCTGCGATAGAGTTTTTGTTGTATATACCTACCTACACATGCATCAACTGTATACCCTAATATATGTGGCGTAAACTCCAACATGAATAACGAAATACATAATAAAAAGTATGAAATATATATGCAATTCATCAAACATATACACATACATAAAATAAATAAAAGACAGCTGTTCGTTAATTCAATTAATAATAATATTAATAAAATAAACCGCATCCACTTGTTATTCAGATTCTTCCTCAATTCAACATATTTTCGTATATATTTGATATGACAAAAAAACTTGCTTTTGTCTGCTCCGACGCACGACTTGAGTTTACTCCAGTCGTGCGTCAGTTTTTTTTTAATCATTTCAGTATTTTATCACTCAATAATATTATTTATTTTGCACAAAAATAAGTATCACCAATTATAAATAAATAAACTACACTCTAAAATCAAAACACAAATGAACATTTAGGATGCTGTTAATATATATGCAATTGGTCAAACATGACACACAGATGTTCGTTAATTCAATTAATAAAAATGAAGGACACCCTACTGCGTAGCACTAGGAATGATAAAACCCCTCAGCGCATGTGCATGTCGTCAATATTTTTTGAATGTTATATAAATTAATAAAAATAACAATGAAAGTCGATATTACGAATGAAATGAAGGAAAATTGCAATAAATGTATTAATAAGTCGATATTACGAATAAAATCCGTGAAAATTTAGCAAAAAAATTCATTGTTTGACTGTCGAATTTGAATATTCTATCCCGGCTCATTTTGCTGCAAATTATGAATCAAATTGATAAGATATCTCTATGGATGGGAAGCAGACACAGACGCAGAATCAAGCTTAAGCTATCAACGTCGCTTGGTTACCGTGGCACACAGAGCACTTCGACGCATGTTTTGTAGGACTTCGTACATATCGGCCTTGGCGCATGCGCATGTCGTAATGCCTATTTTTTATTCTTCGTTGGGAAAAAATTTGGAGCAAAACTTCTCTGATGAAATCATATGTATTTTATCGATATCCGTTGGAATTTTTAAAATCGGACCAGATCCCAACTTATTGTAGTGAGAATTTAGCTTCACCTCGGGTTAAAAACGCTATATTTTTTTATTCTTCGTTGGTAAAAATTGGGAATTCCCTAATGAAATCATTTGTGTTTTATCGATATCCGTTGGAATTTTTAAAATCGGGCCAGTTACCAACTTTTTATCGTGAGACTATAACCCCTTTAGCTTCGCCTCGGGGTAATAATATCAATAAAATAAACCGCATCCACGTGTTTTTCAGGATCTTCTTCTTCATTATTCATTGTCATTCAAATAAGTTTTTTTCTATATCTTTCAATATTTTATTAACTTCAATCACTTAATAATTTTGTTTATTGTACAAAAATATGAGTATCACTAGATATAAATACCTATACCTACATGCATCAACTGTCGCCCGTATACCCTAATATATGCGGCGGTATACTAATAATCTCCAAGTGAAAGCTGTGCATAGTACGTTGCGCAAAGGAATGTAACATTTCACTTTTAGTTTACGCTCGATTTTACTCCACATAAAATTTTCATACCGCAGGCTAAATATAAAAATCATTTCTAAGGGTAAGAACATAACAAGTAAGTCGCGGTGGAGGTGTAGATGGCAGTCGCGGTCGATGTCGACATCTATGTGAAACAAACACATTGTGTTAAATGGAGGCAAACAGAGCAAGTAAGTCGCGGTGGAGGTTTAGCGCGATGCCATCCAGGAGGTTAACATCGATGCTTTTGAAAATCAAATCAGTTTGTTTTACATGGATGCTTACCGCGCGGTCTATAAGAAAGCTTCGCTGTGATTGGAGCGTTTAAGGCGGTGTTGGTCCTTCTTGAAGAGTATTTAATCATTAAAATAGTGTTTAATGATTTCAGACTCATTCGATTTCAAAGCTTAGATTTTATTATGTTCATGACACTGAATATCCATTCAACTTCAGCATCCTATTTCATTCAAAGGCTACAAAAGAAAAAAGGCAGACTTGTCGGAATGATAACCGATTTCGGAATAAAGTTCCGAATATAGAGAAGATAGATTTCTGAGCTTAGATCTTGCCATATTTTATGAAGATAATGAAAACACTTATTTATTTTTTTATTTAAACTCTAGAAGTCGTTAGAATAGTCGCTAAATTTTTCGTCGCTGACACATAATTCAAGCCGCTGTAGAAAACGAAATGTCGCTAGATCTAGCGACAAAGTCGCAAAATTGGCAACACTGGCTTGACTAAGCATCGCTGGAAACCTCCTTGCTGTATGCGGTTGACATCGACCACGACTTAACTAGTGGCATCCTCCGCCACCTACACCTCCACCGCGACTTACTTGTTCTGTTCGTACCCTTATGGGTACAATCTGAAAATTTGATTCGAAGTACTATTCCAATGGACAACTTTGAGGTATGGACCGAGGTAGTTAGTCGAGTATTCAGGCTCAGTCTCCAGCATTCGGGGAGGTACTGGGTTCAAATCTCGAGGTCGAATGGTCTGTTATGAATTTTTATCTAAGGTATCCCCATGGCATAGGTAACTCACGATGCCTCAGCGAATGCTGGGCAAGTAATGCTGAGCAAGTATTGATCTTCTGAACCTAACCTCAGCTCCCATCTTCCATAAATTATTTGGTATCACCTATCCTCAATGCATTTGAATATAAAAATGTATCCTACGAGTTTCTTCCAATAATACAAAAAGCCTGTCTACTAGAAGAAGGATTACAAATATGAGATATGAAACCAATTTTAACAAAAACAAATATGTCCTCATTTTTATGGTAGTCTGACAACTTTTCGGACTCTACATATATGATCCGTTTGAGTGTTCATTTCATTCTCGAGAACATATTCTCAAGTATACCATTGAAATTATTCAAGAAAAATCATAGAGTTTTTAAATCTTCAATTTCAGACTCGAACTCAGGTGTAGTTCAGGAAATCAGGATGTTAATAATTCATTAAAGAGCTTCTACCACCGGAAGTTAGGTTATATGATTTATCGAGGCTTTAGTAGCCCACACAAATCTCTCTTTCACTGCTTCTATTAGAGAAAGTGCTCAAAAGAATACTTCCATTAAGATATTCTAAGAGATTAAAATCCAGGATACACGTTCTTCTCTTGGTTATTCACTTCAAGCCTCGCTTCAAGTATATATTTGGGAATTCACATATAATTCATGAATAAGCTTCAATTAATTGAAACTAATACTTCACATCCTGTTGGGTTACGAAAAATATGTGAGTATATCCAGTAGGTGAAACTTTATGCAACATGCCGATATCCAATTTCTGCAGCTAATAATTTCCTATGTCCCTATACGTATATTCTGCACAACATTCTTCATCATCAAATACTAATAAAGATGGATCAACTTTTTTGCAAAAAAATAATTCAGTAGCTACAAGCTCATTTCGTAACTTTTTTAGATGATTTTTTACTACGGAATTTATGAAAATTTTTGAGACTAGCTAGAACGTAACAAAAATATTTTGACAAAGCTATAGATATTGTAAGGAAACCTGAAGATATTTGAATGCTAAAACTCTCATTCGATAATATTATCGAAACACTTGTGACGTCCAGATGTTTCTTCATGAAAAAAAAATATTGTTGGAAGGATCATGAAACTCGGCTGCGTAGTTTATGTAAAAATGAAAAATGAATTTTATAGAACGTGAGGCCGGTAGCTGAACACGCATTCACCATTTCGTATATAAATTTATATATACAGCAACACATATATATATATATATATATATATATATATATATATATATATATATATATATATACATATATATATATATATATATATATATATATATATATATATATATATATATATATATATATTTATATACATATATATATATACATATATATATATATATATATATATATATATATATATATATATCTAATGACACTACAGCCCGCTTCAGGCCTTGGCCTCCTTTAGTTTTCCTCCCCATCCATCTCGATACATGGCAGCTCTCTTCCAGTTGCGTACGTTCAAAATGTTTTTTGCGACCTCTGCGACTTATTTCTGCCACCTTTCCCGGGGTCTTCCTACCGGTCTGCGCCCCTCCATTCTCGCTTCAAGAATACTCCTAGGCATCCTCTGCACCTCCATTCTAACAACATGACCAGCCCATCGTGATCTTTGTATTCTGGCAAATCTAGATATGGAGATCTCTTTATATTTTTCATATAACTCGTGGTTGTATCTTGATCTTCACACTCCATCTTCTTGTGTTGGTCCAAAAATGCGTCTCAGAATTTTCCTTTCAAAAGCGTTGATATAGTTTGTCATGTTCTGTGTTAGGACCCATGTTTCGCATCCATATACTATTATGGGTCTGATGATGCTTTTATAGATTCTGATCTTGTTCTTTGGGTGTACATCACGGGATCTGAATATGTATAGGAGTGCAAAGTACGCTCTGTTTGCCTGGGCTACTCTTCTTCGGATCTCTGGTTCCTCACTTCCATCTTTGGATATGTTATATATATATATATATATATATATATATATATATATATATATATAAATATATATTTATATATATTAATTTAATATAATATATATATATATATATATATATATATATATATATATATATATATATATATATATATATATATATATATATATATATATATATATATATATATATATATATATATATATATATATATATATATATATAAGCGCGAGTGGCAGCTATCTGGTGAATATTAATTGAGAAAATGAATTGTCTTTACGATATCACATTAAATTCATGATGATGCAGTTGAAGAATATTCTCATGAAAGTGTATTCGAAATCTCCCACTCTATACTTTCCAGAAAGCTGTAATATTCATAATATTTGAATTATTAATGTTATCGTTGAAAGAAATTGCTAAAATGCTTTTCTCATATCTGAATAAAAATTGCAGTCGACTGTGTGAGTAATTGTACCGTTGAAAATACATTTCTACGGACGTTTAATTCAGAATGATGGAGACATTTTTGTAGAAACTCTTTTTGAAAGTGTCAGTTAATGAAGATGATTTAAATCCCTCATCTGCTACCCTTCTGTTTGGCATTTAAACATATTTTCAGCATTGTTTAAAATAAGATCACCCAGAATAAAACAGAAATGTTCACAGATCATGAATCTTAAAAGTTTTTTGAAAATGGGCTAATTAAAAAATATCAAGGCATTATAGAATGTAGTTGAATGATAGTCATATTTTTCAACACCTCAATAAATGAAAAAACCTCTTCAATTCTTACAGTTTGTAATTCATATATCAATTTTATTTAATCTTTTTCATAAAAATATGAAGATCAGTGGGCAGTTTTTTATTATCATCAATTAGTTGTAACTAAAAGTCACAAAGAACATATTGAAAAGTTCTAGGTGGACGATGTTTCAAAAATAAATATTTCTCAAAAAAAAAAAAGATATTATCGATGTGTAGATGACTCCGCTATCAGAATTGTATGAAGCGGAGTGGTTGACTTAAATGAATCCAAATTTTAATATTTCATTTGTCTGCACTTGCAGATTTAGGCTTGCCGCCGCCCTAGGTCCCGTTTGATAAGTCGCCATTTTTAATTAAATGAATTTTATTAATTTTGAACCAATAGTTTTATTTCAAAATAACATGATTTTATCGAAATGTAATGTTTGAACATGAATAATAAATATTACAGCTTAGAAATTAATAAACTTTAGATAGATTAAAAACAATAAACTTTTTTTTTTAATATGAATCAATTCGGAAATTTCTTCTTTCTGTCGAAATCGAAAACGTCGATTTTTTAGGCGACGTCTCTACAACTATTCGTGTTGTGCGTGATACAGTGATACACGAATAGAAGGGACCTACGATGGTTCCTAACGTCTTTTCAGAGAGGCTTTTTTTTATTATCATGGTGAGGCCTCCACTCTAGTGGTGTCTCCTAATGAGCTCGTTCTATTAGAACATACGCTCAGCAACAATGTGAATTAGTGTAAAAATAATTATATCAGAAATTAGTGAAGCTATGTAGATACACATATATATATATATATATATATATATATATATATATATATATATATATATATATATATATATATATGTTCATGTTATTACTAGCAATTATTGTATCCCTATTTATGGGGCCTGATTTCAGGCATCCATTATGACCAAAGCCAGGAGAAAGAAATTTTCAAATAAATTATTTATCAGTCCTATTAGTTATATTTGAAAATTTTATTTCGATTAAATAGGATTATTTCAAAATAAAAATTTTGTATAAAATTAATGAAATTCATTTAACTAAAAAAGGCAGCGCATCAAACGGGGCCTAGGACTGCAGCAGGCCCAAATCCGCCACTGAGTTGAAGGCAGCTAAGGCGGTAGCTGCCTGTAGAGCTATTAATTAGAGAATTTTAGTGTACAAAAAAATAGTATTCCTTAAACTTCTTTCTATTTGATGATAACATATCGAAAAACCTTTTTAAGTTTGATAATATGATATAGTTTCTCAGTTATGAAATTATAATTCATTGTGATTCATAATTGCAATTCTTAGGAAGGTAATAACACAGAGCAGTATAGCAATTTAAAATTAAAGTTTTTTCCAGAAGCGGAGAACTTTAAATTGAAAGAAAACAGAACAAATTTTTCAATATATCTGAACTTGGTTCTATTTGAAAGATAATTATATGGCATCATTGCTTTGATACGAATTTGGGGATGTGACATACGCGGCTGGCGCGTACATGGCCTAACCATTTACCCAGTCTTCGTAGTAAATTAGGCTGTATTTCTGCAATAACGCCGAATGTTCGACTCCACGTGCACAATTAATTCTCTTTCATCGGAGTAGACATGCTACTTTACATATTTCTAGAGAAAATAATCTAATTGACATAGCCACTTAACTGAGAGTGTGCCTCATCACATAACAAAATTTTCAAATGACTTTTTAGATCAATAGATTCTTCGGCCCATTTCTCAATTTAACGGCGTGATAGATGACGCTATGGCTTGAATTCCTGTACAGGGTGGGCAAATATAAAAAAGAGATTTGAGGGTTTAGGGTACTTCTAAGACCAACAACCTATTCAAATCTAATGGTAGACGGAGAATTAAAGGAATTGACAGTTATTAACGAAATGAATCTTTCTCCAAAAATTTCCACCAGAGCAATGGAATGGAATACTGAAGTACCTAGAACAACAGTTAGAAGAAATTTGAAAAAGCATAAAACTGTCAATTAATCTAATTCTTTGTCTATCATTAGATTTTTTTTTCAGTCGGCTAAAATATTCTACCTGATGGTTGCCTTCTCTCTGGATATCGCTCATGATACATGCATAATGATGAAGCTATATTTTCATTCGTCTCCATAAGAAACTTGAGCATATTATACTTTTTGAATTTTTGAAACATTTTAATAAATTTTTGCAAACAACAAGTATTTCTTTGTTACCATGCCAATATCTGTAGGTTGAAATAACCAAAGACTTTTCAATTTTATTAAAGCTCACTCTGATGGAACTTTTAAAAGCAGTTTTGAAGGCATAACTCACTTGATTTAGAAAAATGATATCTTTTTGTGTTACACACAATGTCAAAGTCGCAGCCAACTATGATAATTTTAATAATCAAAACTTTGCGTGTGATACATCAATTTAAAGTAAATTTCATGTGGATTTTAGCGAAAAAATAAAATATGGCAAGTTCTATAAGAAAAATATCAAGTTTGTGTAATATCCCAAAAACTATATTTCATTTGACATGTTGGTTTACAGTGGCGAATTAGTCTTCAAAGAAAAAAATGTCTCTTCGAAAAATCGATAATTTTGATAATGAAAAAGATATGGCGACTTTTCAAAAATGCAAAACGACTTGACGTATCAGAAGGCGGTTTCATTTTTAAATTTGTCTCGAAAATTGAGCTCAGGACCTGTCTATTCGTTCTTCGCTATCTATGCTAGAAGTACTCTAAACCCCCAAATCCCTTCGAAATTGGCCTACCCTGTACAAGTTGCACCTTGGAAGCTCGTAAACAAAGATCTCAACGCAAGATGTTCGATGAAGTGGATGGACATAAGTTAAACTGTTAAAAATGATGACAAATTGACGCATTTGGCTCATCAACACTTCACTGCACACCAGCAATCGCCTGTTGAGTGGAAATTGTACGACATCTTACGGAAAGCGTATTATCCTCTAGAATAGACGTATTGCGAAAATTATCCATAATTTGAATTGAGTATCATAAAATAAACCTATGGCCCGATGAGTTTCTCCAGTTGAGCTATGTTTTTCAAAGCAAAATTGAACAATTTGCAAAAGTTGGTCCTACATGAGTGTTCTCATTATCAATTTCAAAACCAAACTAACTCCAAAAGTAAATTAAATATAAATAATAAGAAACAACTTGTCTAAAACCCACAAAATTAAAATAACTTTTATTCGACTAGTTTCCCCTTTTACAGCATTATCAAGACTGAATAAATAATTGCAAAGACATCGCTTGAAAATATACGTATTTCGGTTCGGTACCTGGGGGTGGTAAAATATAAACGATGGGTCCAAACTATCAGAGATTTAACAGTGGAGAGTCGTTTAGGTCTAACTGGTCATTGAGAAGAATGTAATTATGGGATTTTTGGAGTTTGTTTATTTCCATGGCTTCCAGGAAGTTCATTTTAATGCCTTTTTCACAGTAATGAAGAATTTTTGGTCTAAAAGAGGATGAAATGTTATGTCCTTTTGACTCTAGATGTTCCCTAAATGCTGATTGTCCGTTTTCTAGATGTTCTTTTAGCCTGGTTTCAAAAATCTTCCAGTCTGGCCTATATATGTTGAATTACATTATTCACAGTCCATTCTATAAATTCCAGTCTTCTTCATTGGATCGACTTTTCTGACATTTTGTTATTAAAAATCATCCAATCTGCTGTGACTCGAAAAAGCAGTACCTATTCAAATTATTATTCATAATTAAAAAAAAATTTTGAATTTTTTTAAATTAGTGTTCTTTGACGTCTTCAACATGTTTCCTAAATATCTACGGAAAAGTGTATACCTCTGATTGAAATCATCTCAGAGAAACAAAAAAACCATTTCAGCAACAAAAACAGAATTCTCAACATTATTTAATGTTGTTTTGAGACAGAACTTTTTTAGATTAACAAAAAATTTGATTGAAAAAAATTTCTTATTCGTATGAAACAAGGAATATATCAAACTATTTTCTCCCAAGAAGGAACAAGTGCATAGGATGTAGATCGTTATCATATCTGGCACCAAGAATCTACAATCTTGTGCCGGAAGAAGTTTGGAAAAGTAAAAGCCAAGCCTATTTCAAGTGCTGCTTGAGGAACTGGCTGAATAGTCAAACAAGAAAAACGATCCATGACTTGATAAACCAGAAGTAAATATTGAAATATCGAATATCCAGTTTTGCTTTTCATCGGATGAGTGATGTCAATGTGTCATGTGTGAGACGTATATGCATATATATGCATGTATGTGGGACGTGGGTCATATATATGTGAGGTGTAACATGATAGAGGACAAATTAATCAATCATTGTGCCCACTGTTCTCTAAGATTGTAGGTTATATCCTAAATCATTATACCAATGAAATATATGGATTATCTTAGTCTATTATAGCTGTATTGTATGTTTATGTTTGTGTTGTAATCTAAACTACATCTCACCAAGCACAAGGGATATTTTGATAATATTCCTTCTGTGGCATTTCTACTTACGTTTATTGGTTATACTACTTTGTTTTCATGTCTATATTTTATTGTATTATCTCAGATTCCAGAACAAAATATATTTACAGAATTCAGGTCTTCCTATGGGTTCTCCCCTCAGCCTGTTATTAGCAGACACATTCATGGACAACCATGAAACCACAATATTAGAATCAGATCTATCAAAAAGACATATTATTTTTGGTACCGCTATGTGGATGATATCTTGGTTGGATTCAATGGGACAGACCGAAATATTAACTTATACCTGACATATCTAAATTCAATACATGACAAGATCAAGTTTACAGTGAAAACAGAACAAAATAATTCGTTAAATTTTCTCGACCTAACAATATCGAAACAACAGGATAAATTTTCATATGGGATATTCAGGAAACCTACTTTCTCAGACGCCATCATAAGTTATAATTCTTTCAGTCCAATTAGCCATTGACTCGCGTCTCTCAACTCAATGATTCATAGGGCTTTTCCGGTTCCTTTATCAAAACAAGGCCTTATGGAAGAACTTGACGTGATTCGTACGATAGGTGTTAACAATGAGTTTCCACTAAGAATAATAAATAGTTTAATTTCGAGAAAAGAGAAAGATTTCGTCAATTTGTAATTATATGGACCATACTGCAATAGTATCTAATAATAAAAATGAACAAAAGTTTGTGAGCATCCCTTATACGCAAATCCCCTCTTCGAACCCAATTCTTTAAAAATAATAATTTGAATACTGCTTCTTCGAGTCACAGCAGATTGGATAGAATGATTTTTAATAACAAAATGTCAAAAGTCGATCCAATGAAAAAGGCAGGAATTTATAGAATGGACTGTGAAGAATGTAATTCAACATATATAAGCCAGACCGGAAGATGTTTTGAAACCAGGCTGAAAGAACATCTAGAAAACGGACAATCAGCATTTAGGGAACATCTAGAGTCAAAAGGACATAACATCTCATCCTCTTTTAAACCAAAAATTCTTCATTACTGTGAAAAAGGTATGAAAATGAACTTCCTGGAAGCCATGGAAATAAACAAACTCCAAAAATCCCATAACTACATTCTTCTCAATGACCAGTTAGACCTAAACCACTCCCTACTGTTAAATCTCTGATAATTTGGACCCATCGATTGTATTTTACCACCCCCAGGTACCGAACCGAAATACGCGATGTCTTTGCAATTACGTATTCAGTATAGATAATGCTGTAAAAGGCGAAACTAGTCGAATAAAAGTTATTTTAATTTTGTGGTTTTTAGACAAGTTGTTTCTTATCATTTATTTTTAATTTAAATATGAACTACCACATAGTGGATTCATCGTCCATCGAATTTATTTAATAACTCCAAAAGAACCTACAACTGTCGAATCAGCTACTCCAGAAAACAGTGTTGCCTATTTAAAGTTCTTCGCCTTAAAAAGAAACCTTCATAATCCGTATAGAAATGCATGTTTAATACAAATCCTTCTGAAATCCCAAACGTTCCAATATATAACGATGAGGTTCCGAATAACGACTATTAGATATTAATCGGCAATTCTGATTGAATATGAAGTGGTTATTCCAATGATTATCTTCCAGAGTTCAATTAACGAAGACCATCTAATTCCGAATTTAATTCAATTAAAGTGAAACGAATCTAGGTCAGAAGAAGCTTGGCAACAGAGCCTCGGGCTTTCGCAATTCTGTTCATATCTCATTCGGTAAATTGCCCACTTGGCCTCCATTCTGCAGCGTAGCGGGACGCAAAATGCTTCGAGGGTCCTTTCACTTTCATTTACCATATTCCATGTCTGATTTCGACAATTCCGGAGGTTTGCTTTGAAGAGAGTTCCTACTACTTAGGAATGTTATGTAGTGTTCGTATTGAAATTAGAGCATACAACGAGTGCTTATGACATTTCAATAATTTTTCAGCAGCTTGAGCTTCACAATTGTCTTTGGAGAGAACTTGGGTATAAATTGAATTCCAAAATTAACCTGTTACATCAGATATAAGAAATATGTTCACAGTGTTAGAAACTGAAATAACTTAACCCTCTCGGTCACGAATTAAAACTATTGGAGCGAAAAATCTGAAAATTACTGTGATGCAACTTAAGATTTTTTGAAAATTTTTGATGTTAAATTCAGATTTTCAAAATGCTCCGTTTGGGCACTATGACATGTCCCCAATTGAGGACATCATGAGCTGATGGGTACTATGACATGTCCCCAATTGAGGACATCATGAGGTGATAGAAGACAAAAAATTTTCAGAAATATATTCAGAGGCTAAAATATTAATATTATTATGTTTTATTAAAATAACATTACAGGGTATGGTATTTCATGAATGGTCCATTTTCGAAGTACCAAAATGTATAAAATTCAACTTTTGCAGAAATAAAATAAAAGTGCTGTTATATTTACCTAGATGTTGCGTTTACCGCTAGCTCACAATGTCCTCAAATTAGGACACCACACTTTCAAAAATCGCTGATTACAATATGCACAAAAATCACCAAACAAAATTACTTTGGAACAAGTCTACACTTATTGTGAACGTGAACAAACAGTTTTCAAACACGTGGTCTAACGAATATAACTAACAAAAAAATAAACAGTAGAGCGCTACACTGCTGTCACAGCTACCGTACGGAAACCTATATTTCAAATGAATGAACTTTTTTTCCATCAGCTTGTAGATGGCAGTACATATATTCATTTGGAAGTATATGATATCCACAACTGAGAACAATGTGACAGAGAAGTAAGAGCAAGCGGCACTTCATAGGAAAAAATCCAAAGTAGGTTGTCCTCAATTGAGGACAAGGTGAGCGAGAGGATTAACGTACCTGAAGATGGAGTTGAAAGTTTGGAATTCAAATATAAATAATCAATTTTCACAAATAAAAAATGAGAAGGGGATAGAAGGAAACTTGGAGGGATTTGGACGCGCAAGGGTCATATGGAATAGTTTATCCGGGAGGTAACTAGAAGGCATTGCAAAAGAATAAAAGGAATATTATAAAAATATAATCTAAAGAACTCAGTTTCCAAAATGATTATGGGCAGTATAACTGACAAAAAGAACAGTCAAACACGAACCACCAGTGGCACAAATTGGAACCCAAGAGAAGAAACTCACGCCAGAGGTGTAGGGGACTTCCAAACCTGAGGTGGGACCACGTTTGTGTGGGGGATAGCTCCCTCACACATACGTAGAAGGGTCGCGGCAGACATGGAGAGTACAAAACAGCAAATGGACCCACGCCACCCATTGCATGGACATAAACAAGCAGCGGGGCGCCTCGAATCCAGGAAGAGCTTCCTCTCACAAACACGAACGCTCGAGGGACCGCCTGAGGCAAACCGCATCACCCAGTGGAGAAGTGAGCTTATCGCACCGAAATCGACCCGAGGGAGGAGCTCGCCCCGGGCAGAAGCCTGCTTTTTGCTGTCTGGCGAACACTCAACCGACTGAGAACTGGAGTGTCGAGATGGAAGACCAACCTGCAAAGATGGGGCCTCCTGCCGGCCGACGAAAACATCCTGTGCGAGTGGGGCCAGGTACAGAATCCGAGTCACCTATTGGCCTGCCCTGGGCTTGACGAACCGTGTACCTGGCAGGACATCTGCGATGCAGGTGGAAGGGCAGTAGCAGCTGTAGATTACTGGAAATATTGTGTTTGACCGGACATGGAAAGTAAGTAAGTACCATAATATTAGGGTAATGGACATGCATGATAGCCAACGATAAGCAAAAATGGACGAATATGGAAACTAATTATGTAAGGGAAGCTGGACCATGAGAATCGTTGAATACTATTGGCAGTAGATGATAATGATGAGTATATAACATCCAGAGAATCCGTATTCATACTTTGTAGGTGGAATTGATCGTTAAAGAAGTACGGGAAATCTCAGGTCAGGTTCTAATCGAATGAAATCAAATCAAATATAATTGATCGTTAAAGAAGTTTGGGAAGTCTCAGGTCAGGTTCTGTTCAGAAGACTGTAACATCGGTGACATATTGAATGTCACCTGCTCATTAAGATTGGGAGATTTCCAGTGGGATGCTTCTGTTATTTTTATTTAACTAAATGTCTGATTTGTTTCATCTGTTAACTACATTTGAGAATTTGCAGACTCTAAATAAATTAATTGATTATTTCTAAGCAGTATTCGAAAAGTCCAGTTCAATTTCTATACTAAGGAATATAGAAATAAATATTGAAACATGTTTCACAAAGAGTGAAGCGTAAAATCAATCAAAAATATATACTAACTATTTGATGATGATGAAGCAAAACATAATAAATAAAATAATGTATAAAATAATGCATAAAAGGAACAAAATCACTTCAAGAAACTGTGATTAACACTCGAATGAACCCTGCAAAAATCTTCTATAATTCGATACTGAACATAAACTTTATTCTGTAACGTCTTTCGGGTTATTTTATGAAGTGAAATCCGATAAAAAGAGGAAACCACCATCATCAGCGCGACGTTCTTGCTCACGATGTTATCCCTTCCACAGTCGTTTCCAGCAGGGAGATTCGTCGCCAAAAACGGTTCGACATAGATGGATGGTCGAAGGGACATCGAAAATGCACGAACTCGAAACTATTTGACTAGATTTGATTTTCTAAATTCTCTAACCTCAATGTTGATCATTCGAAGCTCATTTGTTAACAGATAGTGTATTTACGTTGATATCACGGTGGAGAATACTTTAAATACTGTTTGATATATACACTAAACGATACAGGTATAAGTTATTTGGAGAATGTAATGAATTACAAAAAATTAAAAATTTTTTGAAAAAATTCCTGAAATATATTTGACACATTCAATTTAAAATTAATAGGGTTTTATTTTTGACTCAATTCATGTAAAATATACTTGTCGACCATATGCACATAAACTGTAAGGAAAATTTTCCAATAATTTGAAACTATTAATTATTACTACTTAACAAAATACTGAAATAAATAGTGTCACTGCAGAAAGAAGCAGGAAGAATGAAATTAGGAGTGAATATAAGGAAAGCAAAATATATGCATTGTGGTTAAATGAAATGTGATAAAAAATGTATGGGGTTGGTTCTTTGAAATTTGACCATGTGAAAAAGTTAACCTTTCCAGGATATGAGATCTAGATGAGATTAATATTTTATTCAGTGAAAGGTTCATTGCATGGAATCATTATTTATTCGTCTTTCACCCGATATAGCAGCATATCGAAAGTCAACAGTCGGATGCAGGACAACGATTTTCGAAATTTGATTTTGTCATATATATATATATATATATATATATATATATATATATATATATATATATATATATATATATATATATATATGTGTGTGGAGGAGGTAGCAAGGTGGAATGAAATGCGATGGGCTGGCCATATAGCCAGAAGCGAGGACAACCGATGGACACGTGGAATACTGGAATGGAGGCCAAGAGAAGACAACAAGGAGCAAAGGGAAGACCCTCAAAAAAGATGGGTGGACGACATAAGATGTGGTGGCTGGCAAACAAGTGGATGAGATTCGCGAAAGATAGAGAAAGATGGAAACAATTAGAAGAGACCTACATCCAAGAATGGATGGAAAATGGTTGACAAAGAAGATATATATATATATATATATATATATATATATATAGGTATATACCTATATATTTATATATATATATATATATATATATATATATATATATATATATATATATATATATATATATAAAAGAGGAGAGATTTATCGCGGGGAAAATAGTATATAAAACAAAAGCAAAATTATCGGTCTAGCCCGCATATGTCGAAGCAGCCGTTGACACGTGTTTCGGACTCATTGGTCCTCATCAGAACGGCGTAGCCAAGTATGCGATGTAAAACCTGGAAATGAAGCAGCAACAACAAGCAGAATCCTTTGCTTCGGAAGACAATCACACATTTGTGGTACATTGTTCGAACTCTCCGATAATTTTGCTTTTGTTTTATATACTATTTCCCCGCGATAAATCTCCTCTTTGTAGTTTATTTCCATGGTCCAGGATCTCGCGGATGGCATTAATCGCCTCCGTGGTCAGAGTTTGACCAAATCTCCCAAACCGGAGAGTTCGAACAATGTACCACAAATGTGTGATTGTCTTCCGAAGCAAAGGATTCTGCTTGTTGTTGCTGTTTCATTTCCAGGTTTTCCATCGCATACTTGGCTACGCCGTTCTGATGAGGACCAATGAGTCCGAAACACGTGTCAACGGCTGCTTCGACATATGCGGGCTAGACCGATAATTTTGCTTTTGTTATATATATATATATAAATATATATATATATATATAATATAAAAATAAATATATATAGTAAATATATATATATATATATATATATATATATATATATATATATATATATATATATATATATATATATATATATTATATCAGGGGCGGCTAGTCAAAGAAGGCTAAGGAGGCTAAGCCTCCTTAATAATATTCCGTGTATCACTAAAATATTATATTGAATAGTCAGCATTCAGCATATTCATATAAATCAAAATCATATTATTATTATGCACCTACCTTCCTTTCAACCCAAATTATAATAATATAATTTATTAATTAAGATAGAAGGTAATTTACATTCACTGCATTTCATTCATTTCAAGATTTGTGGCAACGTTGCGGAGGCTTAAAAAGGTATATTCTCAACGTTCATTATGCCTGCCACAGAAAAGCAAACAAACGCTGCCAATACTCCGAATGAATACTTCATTGCAATAGAAAAGCAAAACACATGTAAATGGCAACATGGATAGGAACCCAGTCTCATACAATGTCGACCAATCACAACTATAAAATTTCGCGTGACATCGAGTGAATTCGTTGGAAAGCATTAATCGAATCGTAGTGGTGATCGTAGTTACTAATGGCAGCGTGTTTACTTATATTGCTCGCGTATTGTTTTAAAATGAGTTTGGTTACTGAAGTTAATTTCAAAAATTTCAATGGTGACTCAGTGGAATATTTGTTATCCCATAACTTTTAGTGGCACTAAGTTATGAGGATAAAGTTTTGATGAAAACATTGCGACCTACCCTGAATTAAACAATTTGGTGCAGCGTAACAGACAACCAAACCGCGGTTTTAATACAAGGAATTATGAGAGACATCCTTGCCTAACCGGATCACAGGTAAAAACTAAATTATTTTGTTGGCAGTGTTTACTTTTTACTAGTGAAAATGTCTCTCTTTGGGGCCGCTTAGGATTTGAGGATTTAATTCTATACCTAGTTGAAATTGAGGAATTTTTAACCGATAAAGTAACTTTAAATACAGCACGCGGATTAATATCTTACTTACAAGATAAGGAATTTATATATTTTTTAAACATCTTTGAATTAATTTTTGAACAAACAGAAATAGTTTTTCAAATCTTACAGCACAAGTTTTCAGATCTAATTTACTCACGATATCGGCTCAAGTTTCTTTTGGAAAAAATTTCAGAATTTCGTGCAGAAGTTTATTTTAAAAAACTATTTTCTGTATTTCAAACTACTGATGATACGACTCAATTTAGCCCAAAACGAAAGAAATTCAGTAACGCAGATATGGAGCTTCACTATAAGCAAATATTTTATGAAATTTTGGATACTATTAGGGGTCAAATAGAAATAAAGTTCTCTGATTTGAAAGAACTGCATTTCTTCGACTTACTCAATAAAAATTTGTTAACCGGATTTTCAGCTAATTTTCCAGATAACCTCTTGGAAAATTTATGTCAAAAATACACTTTTATGTGTATGTGTGAACTGTGTGTTGTTTATAATGACAATGAAATTTTGGGGCAAAATGAAAATCATGTGAGGACTATTAAATACCTTTTTGATAATGATCTGAATCAAGATTTACCCCAAGTTTATAAACTCTTATGTCTAATTGTTTTTATCCCGGTGACATCGGCTTCCGTAGAGCGCTCGTTTTCCACTCTTAAGAGAATTAAAACTTATTTACGAAATTCGATAAGCCAGGATCGTTTGAAAAATATTAGTTTGTTGTCTATTGAAAAGGAATTGGTAAAACTTTTGGCGAAAGACAAAAAATTTTATGAGGATACTATAGATCATTTTGCTAACGTAAAAGATCGCAGAATCCCGCTAATCTTCAAAAATATATAATAACTTTTTATTTGCTCTCACCAGCTGTTAACAAATTTGTTAAGTAGGTAGGCAGGTACCCATTTTGTGAAAGAAAAAAAAGTTTGATGAAAAGATGAATCGATTAATTGGCTGAGAGAGTTTTTGTGAATATTGTAAATAGAAGTTGTAGGTCTCAAGGTAGACACTCGAAAGTGAAAACAAATTAATAGCTTAGGGTGCTTGTTTTAACTTTGATTTTCTTTAAAATTATAAGGCGGTTGAACTTGAAATCCTAAAAAATTTTCGCCTATGGTGTATTTTTTAACACCTCTTGTAGCCTCCTCAAACCAAAACCTCACGAGCCGCCACTGATATATATATATATATATATATATTATATATATATATTATATATATATATATATATATATATATATATATATATATATATATATATACAGATATATGTGTATATTTCTTTACATATTGGCATATCCAGTAGCTCCCATCCGTTGTTTTCGAGGCAGAATGAAACTACACAAATTTGGGTGAATTTCTCCAACTGCTGCCATTTTTACGTAGATTTCTTGTTTATCCGAGGTTTTGGAAAATTTGCTCCACAGCTTCTGCAGAATGAGTTCTTCTTCTTAGAGTGCCGTCTTCATTTATTGAAGGTTGGCAACAATCTCGGCGAACCTCTGACGATCCTGGGCAGTTCGAAATAGTGAATGAGCATCCATACCTGTCCAATCTCTGATGTTCCTTAGCCATGAATGCTTCTTTCTACCTATGCCCCGCTTGCCCTCAATTTTTCCTTCCATTATCAGTTTCAGGATCTCATATCTACTCCCACGCACTATATGACCTAGGTAGGCTGTTTTTCGTTTTTTAACTGTGTTCACCAACTCTCTCTCACACTGAGCTCTCCTCAACACTTCCTTGTTCGTGAAATGTTCTGTCCAAGGTATTTTGAGAAGTCTACGATGTACCCACATCTCAAAGGCTTCTATTTTGTTAATGGTGTTAACCTTTAGAGTTCATGCTTTACAGCCATACATCAAAACTGAGTGTATATAACATTTCACAAATCGGTATCTAAGACTCAGACTTAGGGTGGAATTACACAGGAGTGATCGCATCAGGTTAAAGGTGGCTCTTGCTTGCTCGATTCTGGACCTAATATCTACATCTGGATCTAGGTTGTTGCTAATCCAGGTCCTCAAATATTTAAATTTTTCTACCACTTCTATTCGTTTCCCATATATGCTAATATTTATAGGCGGCTCTGGGGTTTTTGATATTATGAGTATTTTTATTTCATTGGTATTTACTTTAAGGCCATAATGATCTCCGACTGCAGAATGAGTAAGAGGGTTGAAATTTGATACGTAGATTGAGTTCATGTTGAAATACTTCGTGAGTTTCAACTCATATTCTTAACCGAGTTGCACTTTGTAGAGACTATTCCGTTGGAACAACACATCCCGATCTTCAAACGGGGTTCTTCAGTATGCAATGCACTTTTCGAAATTAATATTTATTTTGATAAAATAAATTATTTTCCAATTTTTATTTCGATTTGCTATTAAAGCGTACGATTTTTCAAACTTACTTAATTCAGCTTGAATCGTACCTATACGGATGCACTTTGCGCTGAAAATAAGATCTCATTGAAGGAGCTCTACTGCTCAAGCGTTTTTTAGCAAGATTTCCCTTTGGAAGCCTACTTATTGAAATGGGTGCGATTAGCAAAGTTGGACCTGGGACCAAGATAGTTTTTCATTTCATGACTTTTTATGATGGTTGGCACCAAAAACTCAATTTCTTATCTCTACCTCTCTCTCTCTCTCTCTCTCTATATATATATATATATATATATATATATATATATATATATATATATATATATATATATATATATATATATTTATATATATATATATATATATATATATATATATATATATATAATTATATATATATATATATATATATATATATATATATATGTATATATATATATATATATATATATATATATATATATATATATATATATATATATATATATATATATATATATATATATATATATATATATTAGACCGGGAGCCGAGAGGGTTTTTGCATGTATCATAGGCCCCACGACGAGGCTTTGGGGGCTGATAGACAATGTTATTCCCAACTTTGAATTCTCGGTATGGCACCCCTAAAGTGTAGCTTTTAGGAGGGGTGAATTTTCAAACGTGTTGTCTATATCCGTGCCGCTGGATCATAGGCCCCACTTTGATTCTTGTATTATGTGGTTAAGCAAGTCGCCAAAGTCCGCAAACTCAATATGCCATACCAATATGGCGTCACTTAAGGTCCACCATACTTACCGAAACGTGTAATTTTTTCACTGTGAAAATGGATCATAGGCCCCACGCTGTTGTTTCGTGATCTTTGTTAACAATGAACTGTAGAACGAAGATCTCAAAACGCCATCCCTTTGAGGCGTCGCCAAGTGGCCGCCATACTGGGGCAAACATGTCATTTTTTGCCATGAACATGTATAATAGGCCCCACTATGAAAATGTGTCTCATTTGTTCATTTTGATGTCCTGAACAAAGTTCTGAAAGCGCCATACCCATGCGATGTCACCAACGTCAGATATTGGCTTAAAAGGGTGTCACATTTTTATAGGTTAAGTGTATCAAAGGCCCCACTGCCATACCAGCGTTTTTACGTGTATTTTGAAGTATAAAACACGAATATATCATTGCCATACCTATGGCATGTCGCTAACGTCAGATATTGGCAAAATTGTCACATTTTTATAGTTTAAGTGTATTAAAGACCCCACTGCAATACCGGCAATTTTAGGTGTATTTTGAATTATAAAGCAGGAATATATCACAGTCATACCCATAGTATGTCGCTAACGTGCACAATTAATCGTATATATATATATATATATTATATATATATATATATTATATATATATATATATATATATATATATATATATATATATAATATATATATATATATATATATATATATATATATATATATATATATAAAAAAATAAAAACTTTAAAATAATGAGTTCATAACTCGTATCTAAATATTTTTATATAGTGAAACATAAGCCAAGTGTATTTTCTTTTAAAGTTTATACTTTATTCTTTATGATGTTTCACCGAGTGATGTGCGAGAATTCAATCTCAGTTATTATATATATATATATATATATATATATATATATATATATATATATATATATATATATATATATATATATATATATATATATATATATATATATATATATATATATATATATATATATATATATATATAGTTGATGGAATCCGTCGTTACTACGTGATAATTTAACATGATGAACAAACTAAATTTGAATTTACTACGTTTATTATCACAAAATATTTTGAAAAATATAACACTGCGATTGCAATTTCGGTCACTAGATGATGGTCTAGTGACCGAAATTGCAATCGCAGTATTATATTTTTCAAAATATTTTCTGATAATAAACGTAGTAAATTCAAATTTATTTTGTTCATTATATATATATATATATATATATATATATATATATATATATATATATATATATATATATATATATATATATATATATATTTATATATATATAATTTTTTTCAAATTTGTAGGTATGTACCTATATAATATTGTGTAGAATTTTTTTGCATGTATAGACATATTAAAAAGATACAACAGTGGTTATTCTCAAGTAAATTTGTTTTCGAAATGAATACTAATAATATAATGTATATAATACAGCTCTGCGCTGTAAAAACAGGTGTTTTATGGTAAAAATATTTTTAGTTATGAAATAAAATAATGTATGCCAAATAAATACTTAGCATTTCCAGGATTACATTAAGAAAGAAATTGATTTAATTCAAAACACTTCGCTCGAAATAATTAAATTTGAACTGATAGCTGACATATAAAGAATGCAAAATATACTACAGATTTCAATAAAAGTCCAAATTATGAATATTTTAGCCCTTTTCGGTAGGTATCTATATATTCCTATTTCTCCCTATCCCAGGTTTTACCCAGATGTTGGAAATTCTGTAATCATAAAATAATAAAAATTCTTTCTTGACCGGACGCTGCCAGTTCACCGGGTTTCGAATCCAACCATTTTTCTGCCGGCAGTTTGTGTGAGAAGTATACGTGAAATTCTTGCCGCTATGGACAAAGACATCAGATTATGTATCGTGACCTGTAGACGCGTTTCAATTTTATAATTATTTCATTTTCTCTAATTTTTTTGTATACATTGTAAACATAATATTAATAATTCTGGTTGATCAGTAGTTTAACGATAAATTTCAATCATCAGTGATCTCGATAACCTATAAGTACGCATTTTCAGAAAAAAAAGGAGCATTTTGAATATTTTTTCCGCCATACTGGATCCGCCATTTTGACTTTTACAATTTTGACATCAAATTCGTAATCAGCGACCTCGAAAACCTATAAATACAAGTTTTGAGGCAATTCTGCCGAGCCATTTCAGAGCGTGGCTAAAAATTTTTAAAAAATGGTTTTTTCGGTATGGCACCACTTTAACGTCACACTATAGGTATGGCAGTGTGATACCAGCTAAAGTGATGTAAAAGAGCATCTTAAAACCAAAACGCCATACCGCTACCTATTATACATGTTCATGGCAAAAAAATGACATGTTTGCCCCAGTATGGCGGCCACTTGGCGACGCCTCAGAGGTATGGCGTTTTGAGATCTTCGTTCTACAGTTCATTGTTAACAAAGATCACGAAACAACAGCGTGGGGCCTATGATTCATTTTCACAGTGAAAAAATTACACGTTTCGGTAAGTATGGCGGACCTTAAGTGACGCCATATTGGTATGGCATATTGAGTTTGCGGACTTTGGCGACTTGCTTAACCACATAATACAAGAATCAAAGTGGGGCCTATGATCCAGCGGCACGGATATAGACAACACGTTTGAAAATTCACCCCTCCTAAAAGCTACACTTTAGGGGTGCCATACCGAGAATTCAAAGTTGGGAATAACATTGTCTATCAGCCCCCAAAGCCTCGTCGTGGGGCCTATGATACATGCAAAAACCCTCTCGGCTCCCGGTCTATATGTATATATATATATATATATATATATATATATATATATATATATATATATATATATATATATATATATATATATATATATATATATTCGTATGTAGGTATGCACGTGATTATGTATTTTAAACTTGTTTTCACGACGCAGTTTTGGAGCAATAGGGTTGAACGTTTGTAAGTAGGTAGTTTTGTATGATATCGTGGATGGGATTGATTTTTGTACGAATTGGTTGGGAGGGTTGACTCTCCGAGGAGAAAATAAATCTTGTTTACACGATAAAGGGCGCAATTTTGGAGCATAGGGTTTGAATTTTGTAAGAATGTAGTTTTGTATGATATTTTGGATAAGCATTTTGGTACGAATTGGTTGGGGAAATGTCCCCCCTGGGGGAGGAAATAAATCTTGTTTATACGAGAACATGCGCAATTTTGGAGCAATAGAGTTGAAAGTTTGTTAGTATGTAGTTTCGTACGATATCTTGAATGAGATTATTTTTAGTACAAATTGATTTTGGGGGGGTTGACCCCCCAAGGGAGGAAATAAATCTTGTTTGCATGAGAAAGGGCGCATTTTTGAAACAATTGGGTTGAAAGTTTATAGGTATGTAGTTTCGTACGATATCTTGGATGGGATTATTTTTAGTACAAGGTGAGAAATAAATCTTGTTTACATGAGAAAGGGCGCAATTTTGGGACAATAAGGTTGAAAGTTAGTAAGTATGTAGTTTCCTATGATATCTTAGTACGAATTGGTTGGGGGGTTAATTCCCGTGGGAGGAAGTAGATCTTGTTCACACGGTAGAAGGTACAATTTTGGAGCAATATAGTTTAATGTTGATATTCTAAATAGATGAAAAACTGGTTTGAATTTGGAAAAAAATCTTAATTGAATAAATAGATTTTTCAAACTGGATACGTTATAAAAACCTGCTGTTCTAATGCAGCTTACTGCGATATAATTTTTTTACTATACAACTATAGCTATATAGATGTGAATCATAATATCTGATGATTTTTGAGTAAATCCATAAAGGTCAGCATACTGTTTTATTGATAAAAATAAATGGAATGAATGCATATTCTGAAAATTCATATAGAAAGATAAGCATTGAAGAAAATAGTGCAATGGTAAATATGTTATACTTCTTAGTGCATTTCCCGTCAAACTAAGGCTGACTAATATTGTTTCCAAGAGAATATCAGGGATGAGTGAATACGTTCAAGCTATAAGCTGCAAATTACACCGCATGGACAATACTAAATTGCCGAACCAATTATCCTCCAGCTCGATATCATTCTTGTTTTGCAGATTTTCATTGCTTCAGGAAACAGCACGCTTGAGAATCATCGTAACCATTTATCGATCCGATGTGAACTCGTTGGCGTGGGTTGTTAACATATCGAAGTTATTTAGGAGCACATATAATATATGTTCTGATTGGATAATCGTCGACTCTTATTATAAACAATAAAAAGATCAAATTTGAATGAACTCATGGAGCATATGATAATGAAAATAAATACGGTTGTAGAAGATAAGAGAGACACTATTTCTCTATTGATTGACAACTGTCATTCATAGTCACTAGATAATACTAAATAATATAACATCTCCTCCCAAGTTCATGTACTATCTTCTTCTCTCCCATCATCGGTCCTTTTCTCTATCGATTGACAACTGTCATTCATAGTCATTAGATAATACTAAATAATATAACAGTTTTACTACTGATTTTACACAACTGAGACTTTTTCTTCTCGTTGTGCAATTTCCTCGGATACACAGACTTTGATGATATCTTCTGATTTGATATTATCCGATAATGATCTACATTTTCGTCTAATTTCTGAATCGAATAATACTTCTATAATATGATCTGTTAGAGTTCTTTCATAGCAATGTGTACATGGGTCGCATAGTTGAAAAAGTTTCACTTTCTCTCTATAAAATGATATGAATGACTCACCTGGTTCTTGTCTACGATTCATGAATTGATTAGTCGAATTCGATTTTTTTCTTTACCTTTGAAGTATTTTTCGATACCATCCGAAATTTCTTGCAATTTTGCTTCATTTACATTAATTTTCAAAACTAACTTTACAATGTCTGTCACTTCTTGAGAAAAAAAAACTCATCAGTAATGCTACGATTTGATAATCTGGGATAATATTCACAGCTCGGAACTTTAAGTAATTATCAAATTTTGTTCTTCAATCTCAAAATTGTGCATATGTCAAAGAATCAACTAGTTTTTCAGGTCCTGGTACTGCAGAAGAGAGGCATAACCTTGTACGAGTAGGTTCTTGATTCTGATCAATATTTTTGTCCATAATATTTACTACTTCACTAGACTCAATAGCTTGATCAATTTTCCTATTAGAAACACTATTTGACGTTCCTCCAATGTCATTTTTTTCCATAAACGCAGTTAATCTATCTAATTTTTTTTGAAAATTTTTGTTCAACTCATAAATATTATCTTCTAAAGGTTCAACCGAATATTGTGTGGCTGCAATTGAATCTTCCCCATACTTCATCTTGTCCTTCGAAATTTCGCAAATCTTTCTCTTGGGCATGTTTGCACTACTTCGTTTACTTATTCAGGACTATAATTAAATTCGTGATACCGACTGCGCCATGTTATGATAATAAATACGGTTGTAGAAGAGACTTTATTATTTCTCTATTGATTGACAACTGTCATTCATAGTCACTAGAGAATAATATGTCACATATGATAATGATATAAGCATGTTTTACATTATTGTAGTCTAAAAATGAAGACAAAAATTCACACAAAATTTAATACTATTGTATGCAATATCAATAAAATAACTGTCGTAACTTTCAATTCCTCCGATAATTTCAACCTACTGGAAATTTTTAAGATTTCTTTACGTAACACGTCCCTATCTTCATTTGTTTTAATTATCTGACAACATTCTATGAAATGGAGTATTCAATTTATTTGACATGTCTACTACCAAGATGAAGTGTGTAGTAAAAGCTGTACAAATTATGTAAGCAAAAACAAATGTCTTTGGCTTCATTATATATAGAGCCTTTTGCCTCCTACACTACAAAGATCAAAGCAAAATGTGATTTAAAAACATGCGGATCTGTGAAAAAAGTAAATTGGCAACTTTTTTCTGCGAGCATCAGGTGAAAATAAATTACTTTCTTCATACTATCAAACGGAAATATTCATCAAAGCAGAAATTGTATCGCACAAAATTATGTTTTTCAAGGTTATATATATATATATATATATATATATATATATTTATGTATATTATATATATATATATATATATATATATTTATATATATATATATATATATATATATATATATATATATATATATATATATATATATATATATATATATATATATTCAACAAAATTTTAATAGCACCTTTAGTTCTCAAGATACAGGGTATTTTGGAAAATGTAGCATTTTGTGACCCCCCTCATATCTTCGTTATCCTTCAACTTATCGACAAGGTAAAGTAACATTCTCATAGATTTTTATCTTTGGAATGCAGAAGTTTAGATAATTTTTGCTACATATTCACTATTTTTGAGTTATGAAGCAATATTATGTTTTTTCAAATAGAACACCCTGCGTGTTTATAGATTATCAAATTTGTCTTCTTTTTACCCTTCCAAAAATGTATAATATTATGCACTTTTTCAATAAATGACAATTTTCTAGAATTAAATGCATAATTTAATAGTAGGCCATCGATATTGTTTATCCATAACATTTTAGTCGGAAACAAATTATTGAAACGTGATACAATCCTAAATTTCTGGAAATTCCAGAATGTCCCCAGTAAATAAGCTAATCTATTGACATATTTGAAGAAAAATGACTTGAATATATTATACAAAAATAATGATGCTTTGAAAAGATTTATTAAACGCATTTTTTATTTCATTTCCAATATTAAATGTGTGAAAACTGATTCGAATAAAAGAAAAGCATCCAGTTCTTAGGGTGGGCTTGAAATATTTTAAATAACCAAAAAAAATAAAATCTGTTTAATGGGACACAATTTTGAAATTACTCTTTTTTTTGTTAGTGAAAAATTCAAAACAGAAGGATTTCATTGAATTGCTCTTATCTGTTAGTTAATTAATAACCTAAATAGCTAATTGAAGGTGGGAAGTAGAACTCTAAGATGTTACCGAGATAATGAAAAGGTTCGCAGTCTCAGAGTTCAAACGTTCGAGCAAGCGCTGTCCATAATTCACTCTGCATAATTTAGTGAATAAATTCTGGGCGTCTTATTTGAACTCACGCCTATAAATAAATGCAACGGATCTAGAAAGGGACTCGATCGTGTAAAGGCAATCGTAGAAATCTCGGCACTTTTTGAAGCGTGAACGAATTTGCGGGCAGCAAACAGACTTCAGAGTTGGGGACAAATTTCGACAGACACCGTTGGTCGGGATGACTGCGTTGTTCACCTTTATTTACCTAGTGGAAATTGAAAAATTCCTAGTTTGTTTACTGAATGGAATTCGAAAGATTTATTGACATAGGTGAAATTTATGCTGCTATTTAACCGTAGAAATTGCGAAAGATAACAATGGTTGAAATAATAAAATGAATAATGTAAATAAAACTTCGGTTTTTTGATTTTCACTATATTTTGTTAAAAGTAACAATTGGTTCGCCAAACACAGTGGCTCCATCAGATTAGTAATTCAATAGTTATTAATGTAACAAGGCCGATATGTAGCAAATAACGGATGAGGTTGGATATTATAATCCGAGGCGCAGCCGAGGATTATAACTAACCGAATCCGTTATTTGCGTATCGGCCGTGTGTCGTTAAAAATTTTTCGTTATCCCGTTGAATGATTATATTTTGATTCCGAAGAAAGAAAAAACCCCGTACCTCGCAATTCTAAAGAAAAATCCCAACGTCGTGCACTCTGTTGTCATGGAACAGTTTGAAAGTTTTATAAACAACGTTAGTTTTTTGTGTTCTCAAGTTCGCTTTAACGACAACCATGGATGAAATTGACGAAATTGAGGAACAAAATCAATTTCCTTTAGAAATATTGGGAGAATCATGTGCAGTGCAGCGAGTGTTGATTAACTGCCGAAAATAACTCAAGAGCGATATCAAAAAGAATATGAAAATTTTGAAATGTGGCGTAAAAGCAAGAATGTAAAGGTGGTTAATGAAGATGTATTATTAGCCTATGCGAAATGAAAATCAGAGGTTTATTCTCCCAACTCGCTGTGGACCAAGATTTCAATGTTGTTATTTTAAGCAGAATGATGTTTTGAAATAAATATTTGAACAAGTTTTTTTTTAACGGCCGCCGGCCGTTATGAAATTATAACGGCCGGCGGCCGTTAACACTGACTTTTCAATTGTCATCTGAATACCGTTAAATCAAAATAACAGTATGGGATTACGAAAACTAACTTTACAGATGAAATATTTCAAGGATATAGAAATATTGGAAATACAAATGGGGATGGGAAAACCTAAACGTAATCAATTGGTATTAAGTATATAAAAAGTATGAAAGTAGGTAAATATAACAGGTTCAATGGGTGGTCTCGGGTTCAAACCCAGGGGCCGACTGGTCTGCCATGAGTTTTTTTCAGAGGTTTCCTCATGGTAATCTAAGTCACTGCTTGCAAACTTACAAGGCGAATGCTAGGCCAGTATTAATCCTCTGAACCCTACCCACACTTCCTATGTTCCATAAATATCCCGTCTCACCTATCTGGCTGAAGGAGTTAATTCCAAACTCAAGCTGCCCGCCTCCCTGACACAGGAGGGGAGGAATGAAACACGTGTGTTTCCTTTCCTTTTTTTACAAGTACAAAGATTCAATATTTCTCTAAATAGGCCAAGCTACAGAGATTTGTAGGGAGCATTTTGTGTAAAAAGTGTTAGAAGAAAACCAGCTGCGCCATTGTTTGTAAAATAGTTCCATATGATAAAGTGATGTGTTTTTCACTCGACTTTATTATTTATAACTTTGTTATTAACAATTTCATGCATTTTTTTAAATTTTTTGCTTATAAAAATGAAACTATCAAAGTAATTGTGATGGTGTCAATAGAATAATTGTAGAAAATGAAAAGACGAAGAAAATGAGAAGTAGGACGACTCGATCAGACCCTCAGTTCAAAATGCAGTTTTTTCAAAAATTCTTAACTCGGTTATTTTTTGAGTTGAACCGTAGATCCTCCGGCCAGTATTAGTATATAAACTTCATTTGTGCGAAGATCAGGAACTGTCCGATGCATAGTTTTTGATCTGTGGCCATTTTATTATGTTACTATGCAATTTTCCAGCAGACCTGCATGCGACAGGTATGGTCCGATTTCAATTTACTAAAAAGATTTTGAAAGTAGAATTCTCATAGTTCAAAACGTTCATCTTGGTTTTCCATAAAAACGCTGAAAAATATGTTAAAAATAAAGCTGAACATAACGAAAAACGGCCGAGCGCGTAAGAGTAGTTGAAGAGTGGGGGTAGAGTAGCAGGCAAGGAGAAGTATGACATTCGAAAGCGTCGGCATTTTGAACATGACAGTAATTTCTAAACGTTGTCAGATAATAATTGTAAACCCCCTCTCTTCAACTACTCTCACGCGCTCGGCCGTTTTTTGTCATGTTCAGCTTTATTTTTAACATATTTCTCAGCGTTTTTATGAAAAACCAAGATGAACGTTTTGAACTATGAGAATTTTACTTTCAAAATTTTTTGCGTAAATTGAAATCGGACCATACCTGTCGCATTCAGGTCTGCTGGAAAATTGCATTGTAACATAATCAAATGGCCACAGATCAAAAACTATGCATCGGACAGTTCCTGGTCTTCGCACAAATGAAGTTTACATCAATAGCTAATACTACGCTACAACTCAAAAAATAAGCGAGTTAAGAATTTTTGAAAAAACTGCATTTTAGCCGGGTTTTTCCGATTTCCTCTCAAACTAAGGGTCTGATCGAGTCGTCTTACTTCTCATTTTCTTCGTCTTTTCATTTTCTACAATTAGTCTATTAACACTATCACGATTACTCTGATAGTTTCATTTGTATAAGCAAAAAACTAAAAATATTGTAAGTTATAAATAATAAAGTCGAATGAAAAACATATCACTATATCAAATGGAACTATTTCACAAACAATGGCGCAGCTGGTTTTCTTCTAACACTTTTTACATGAAAAAATCTCTGTAGCTTGGCCTAAAAATGAATTTAACAGAGGAGAATTATTAACATCTAAGTTATTGTTCAATAAATTATTGGAACTTTTTCTACTATTGATTTCAAGGGATTTTAATAAGTTCAGTTTATTTCCTTTCTTCTCTGTATGTAATATTTCAAATAAGTCATTGGAGATTATGTTCCAGCAGGTGAGATGAATATGTCGAATCTGTTTTTTCCTTACCGTTACTTCTTTTATGTTCAACTCCGAAGTTTCTGCCGGTTTGGCCAATATATACCATAGTACATGAACCACAAGTTAGCTTATAAATGCCTGATTTATAGTTAGTACTAGTTTTATCGTTAGAATTTTTTATATGTTTACCTATTGTATTCTGAGTTCTGCATGATATTCTTACATTTCGATTCGACAAGAGAGTGGAGATTTTGTGTGTTGGATCAGCTATATAAGTTAATAATTTAAAGTTTTCATCACTTAAATTATTAACTAATAGGTGACGTTTTTTATAATTCATCGTTGGATTGTGAATGTAGAATTCGCGTTCCAGAATACTAGGCCAAGCTACAGAGATTTTTTCATGTAAAAAGTGTTAGAAGAAAACCAGCTCCGCCATTGTGTGTAAAATAGTTCCACATGATATAGTGATATGTTTTTCACTCGACTTTATTATTTATGTCTTTGTTATTAACAATTTCCTGCAAAAAATGAGAGGTCGGAGGACTCGACCAGACCCTTAGTCTAAAGGAAAATTGAAAAAAACCGGCCAAAATGCAGTTTTTTCAAAAGTTCATAACTCGGTTATTTTTTGAGTTGTAGCGTAGATCCTCCGGCCAGAATTAGCTATTGATATAAACTTCATTTGTGCGAAGATCAGGAACTGTCCGATGCATAGTTTTTGATCTGTGGCCATTTAATTATGTTACTATGCAATTTTCCAGCAGACCTGAATGCGACAGGTATGGTCCGATTTCAATTTACTAAAAAGATTTTGAAAGTAGAATTCTCATAGTTTAAAACGTTCATCTTGGTTTTTCATAAAAACGCTGAGAAATATGTTAAAAATAAAGCTGAACATGACGAAAAACGGCCGAGCGCGTGAGAGTAGTTGAAGAGTGGGGGTAGAGCAGCAGGCAAGGAGAAGTATGACATCCGAAAGCGTCGGAATTTTGAACGTGACAGTAATTTCTAAACGTTGTCAGATAATAATTGTAAACCCCCACTCTTCAACTACTCTCACGCGCTCGGCCGTTTTTTGTCATGTTCAGCTTTGTTTTTAACATATTTCTCAGCGTTTTTATGAAAAACCAAGATGAACGTTTTGAACTATGAGAATTCTACTTTCAAAATCTTTTTAGTAAATTGAAATCGGACCATACCTGTCGCATTCAGGTCTGCTGGAAAATTGCATAGTAACATAATTAAATGGCCACAGATCAAAAACTATGCATCGGACAGTTCCTGATCTTCGCACAAATGAAGTTTATATCAATAGCTAATTCTGGCCGGAGGATCTACGCTACAACTCAAAAAATAACCGAGTTATGAACTTTTGAAAAAACTGCATTTTGGCCGGTTTTTTTCAATTTTCCTTTAGACTAAGGGTCTGGTCGAGTCCTCCGACCTCTCATTTTTTTCGTCTTTTCATTTTCTACTATAAGTCTATTGACATCATCACGATTACTCTGACAGTTTCAATTTTATAAGCAAAAAACTAAAAAAAAACGCGATTTTTTGCAGAAAATTGTTAACAACAAAGACATAAATAATAAAGTCGAGTGAAAAACATATCACTATATCATGTGGAACTATTTTACACACAATGGCGGAGCTGGTTTTCTTCTAACACTTTTTGCACAAAATGCTCACTCTAAATCTCTGTAGCTTGGCCTATACGTATAACTAGCTCTCTTGGAAAGTTGTTCGATAATTTTAGCAGGTTTGCACTTTGAAAACCTGCTTATTAAAGTGGGTGCGATTAGCAAAGTTGAACCTAGTTTTTCTATGATGCTTGGCTCCAAAAACTCAATTTCATATATCATGTTCTTATGTACAAACCTTATGTATTTTAGCGTTATTTACACGATAAAGTCCGCAATTTTGGAGCAATAGGGTTGAAACTTTATAAAATAGGTAGTTTCGTATGATATCTTGGACGGGATTGATTTCGGATCGAATTGGTTGGGGGGTTGATCCCCTTAGGGGGAAAATAAATCATGTTTCCACGACTGAAGGCACAATTTTGTAGCAATAGGGTTGAAAGTTTGTATCTAGGTAGTTTCGCATGATATCTTGGATAGGACGATAAAACCCAAACTCTATTTGGGTTGACCCACCGAAGGAGGAAATAAATTTCATTTATACGATAAAGGCCGCAATTTTGGAGTGATAGAGTTGAAAGGTTGTGTGTAGGTAATTTCGAAAGAAATTTTGGACGATGTTTCATTTTGATTCGAATTAGTTGGGGGATTGTCCCCCTGGGGGAAGAAATAAATATGGTTTATATGAAGGCCTAATTTGAAGCAAAATGATTGAAAGTTTGTGAGTAGATATAGTATCTTATGATATATTGGATGGAATTGGTTTTGGTGCGAATTGGTTGGGGGTTGACCCCCCCAGGGAAGGAAATAAATCTAGTTTACACAATAAAAGACGCTATTTTGGGACCATAGGGTTGGAAATTTGTAGGTTGATAGTTTCGTATGATATCTTGTACATTATTCATTTCGATATGAATTGGTTGGGGGGTTGACCCCTCGGAGTAGGAAATAAGTCTTGTTCGCGCGATAAAGGGCGCAATTTTGTAGCAATAGGGTTGCAATTTTGTAAATACGTAGTTTCGTATGATATCTCGGATGCGATTGGTTTTGGGCAGAATTGGTTGGGGGTTGACCCCCCCGGGGAAGAAGTAAGTATCGTTTACACATTATAGGGATTTTTTGGATTCGGAACAAAAATCATGAATGAATGAATAGGTTTCTCAAACTGGATACGTTATGAATACCAGCTTCTCTAATGTAGCTCGCTGCGATAGTTTTTTTTTATTGAAGAATTTTCCATGTTCACTATATGTAATGTATGAAATTGACTATGGTTAACAAGTATGTTTTTCTGATGTGAAATTGGTTTCAATGATAAAATTCTAACTTTAAAAAAAATAAACAATATGTAAAAAAAACACTTGTTTAAAAACCGCAAACTGAAAATAACTTTTTCGTGCAATCGCACGCGAAGCGAGTATTTCGCGTACGCACCACAAACCGCGAAATTTAATTTCGCGGCCGTTACCCATAGCAACGGCCGCCAAACCAAACGTCAATTATACCAAAAAAGTAACAACAACTATGATATTTCAAAAGAGACATCCTGTATCTCAATGCATTTTGCGTTCTGTCAAGAACTGTCAAAATGTTTTTTCTATATTCGAACATGGTCATTTCCATAGCAACGCTGTGACTTGTCAATTACTGTTGATTTTAAAGCACTAATATTTTATTTGCAATTGTCTAGTTTAATAATTTTATCGATTGCACGAAAAATAGTGTGTATGCCATGGCCGCGAAACTTTTTAGCTACCTCAAGATTTACGGCCTAGGTATACAAATAACTATTTCGTGCAATCGCACGCGAAGCGAGTATTTCGCGTACGCACCACAGTCCGCGAAATTTAATTTCGCGGCCGTTACCCATAGCAACGGCCGCCAAACCAAACGTCACTTATACCAAAAAGTAACAACAACTATGATATTTCAAAAGAGACATCCTGTATCACAATGTATTTTGCGTTCTGTCAAGAACTGTCAAAATATTTTTTATATATTCGAACATGGTCATTTCCATAGCAACGCTGTGAATTATATTTTGAATCACCCTTGAATAGCAAACCGAATTGAGAAAAAGAAAATAATTAATTTTATAAAATAAAAAGTCCATCAAAAGTTGAAACCAACGAAACAACGTACCTCATATACACATCAACATAATCCACGTAGCAAATTTCAACCCGTTATTGGAAAGAAAATTCGCGAAGTGCATCGCGTACTGATGGCCGATCGAGATGCAATTCGAACGGAATTATCACAACGAAATGCAGCGCGGTTGAAAAAAAGAATTAAAACCCATAAAGGATTTTAAATCAACGTAAACTCTATGTACGTACCAAACTTCAAACCTCTAACTCAATCTGCAGAAGCTAAGGTGTTCGGCAATTTTTCAAAAACCACGAAAAAAGTGATATCTACGTAAAAATGGCTGGAAAAATTTAACCAAGTTTTGATGATTTCGTTCTTCAACGAAAACGATCTCCGATACTTAATTTTAGTTCACTTGATGGAAGCCGCTGGAAATGCCAATATGTACCGGGTGAAATATATATTATATATATATATATATATATATATATATATATATATATATATATATATATATATATATATATATATATATATATTATATATATATATATATATATATATACCGGGTATCGAGAAAGTCTGGCAACAAGGTATTTTCTTTGAAACGATTAAACGTATAATTATCAAATTTTAGGGTTATGCATAGGATTGTATTTTTCGTTTTTCAGAGGTCCTGTCAAACTTGAGTGTTGCAGCATTCAGTGTACCGCCGGCATCTTGAATTTTTGTAAATAGCACCGTAGATCGAGTGATATATCGTAGAAGAGCTGATTTCGTCCTCTTTTCAAAAATATAGAATACCTACGTACCACATTACTGAAAAATAAGAGAAACAGTTTTCCAAGACATACAATATTGAATTTTTTAATTCATACTAACAAAAATATTAATATTTTCCTTATAACAGGAGCTCAAAATGTTGGCCACCTGTGTCTTAGAAATAATACAAATTGTATTTGAAGCTTCTAATAGAATTGTTAATCATTTTTGGAGGAATTGTTTGTATCTCAAGACATTTCAGAGTTTTTGAATCAGTTATGTCTGATATAAAGCGGATTCAAGTCGGGAAATCTTGTCGGCCACTTAATTACACCTCTTCAAACAATCCATCTCTGAGGGGAATTTAATGATTATGCGTTTAATAGTCTTAAGAAAATACCTTATTGCCAGTTTCTCACTACCCTGTATATATATATATATATATATATATATATATATATATATATATATAATGAAATTTTTTTTTCAAATATCGTGATCTATGAGGTCTAAAACGCATAGAAAAACTACTACTGCACCTGTCTTTTGACAGTAATTACTGTTGACAGTAATTACTGTTGATTTTAAAGCACTAATATTTTTATTTGCAATTGTCTAGTTTAATAATTTTGTCGATTGCACGAAAAATAGTGTGTATGCCATGGCCGCGAAACTTTTTAGCTACCTCAAGATTATACTGCCTCGGCCGCAAGCGGCCTCGGCGATAATTTCTCTTTCGGTACGCTAAAAAGGTATTTCGCGGCCTAGGTATACAAATAACTATTATTCGACTAGTTTCGAGTTTTACAGCATTATCAAGACTGCTAATGCTGTAAAAGACGAAACTAGTCCAATAAAAGATATTTTCAGTTTTATTTTTTAGAAAAGTGTTTTTTTTTACTTATTGTTTTTCATTTAAACTTTTTTTTAGATTGAGGAAGACAGCTGATCAATACTAATTAGGAAAAAGAGCCAAATATCGAAAATTCATTTAAATTCTCTTTGAAAAATACCTGATGAACTACTTATCAACTGTCCGTTCAGGACATTTTCGTTTTATTATCCCGAATGTCCTAGAATGGCTACAACGACCCTTCTGATCCAATTTAAATTAATTCCCCTCCAATGAATCGAGAACGTCCAATGAAAATTATAAGACGTCCACGGTACCCTTTCATCAGTTAGGCATGGATCGGTTCAAAGCAATTCTGAAATTCTTTGGCGCAATCTACAAGAAATCTTCGATGAAAGAATTCGAAAATGGTGATCTGTAATCTCACAGTCTCTGATAGAACTCCTGTTGGCAATCGATTATTCTGTCGAATGAATATGAAATTGGCCCCCTAGATTAAACCTTGTTTCAAAAAGAAAATTACCGTTTCACCCATAAACCATCCATATATAAAGAAGCAGTGGAAAAATAATTCCCCACTTATTATAGAGTCCTACTACTATCATAATGATTGAGGTTTCAGAAGATTTGAATTAGTAAAAGTATATTGTTCAATAAGCGTATAATGATAGCTATTACCCACGAAAATGAAATTGCAATAACATTCACGACTTGCACTATAATAGTAGGGAAGCCTGGGAATTTATTCGAGCATCGTGGGGACCTTTTGGATTGTGAAGATCGCTAAAACGAAAAAAAGGTTATATGATGTATGCCATTTCACTGGGGGGAAAAACGTAAGCACATCTTCAAAAATATAAGAAAAAATCATTATATAGACATACACAAGCGCCTCAGATATTAATAGTTTATACACCCTACATCGTCTCTGATAATGAAGGTAAGTTAATCTGCCGATTTGCATGGTGGTGGCGGTCGTACGAGACCAAAACTCATCGCCGATATTCAAATTGAAAAAAAAAATTGTGAAATTTTCTTCAAAATAAATATAAGGATTTAACCGTGCTCAAGAATTTCAATGTGACCTTTTCTTTTTGCAACTTTGTGAGTCTCCTATTTCCTTATGCCACGTGCAAATCGTCAGATTAGTGAAATGCATACTCTTCTACATGGAATCAACTCACTTTGTCTTAATCTGATGCGCTCGAGTTTTTCGAACGATCGATTTTTCTAAATAATCTGATCGGCTGCCCTAGACGAACGCCCACATATTAAGGGTTCATGTATAGTGGGGATACTTAACAGGGTGCAAGGTTTCCCCAAATATGTTATTCTGCCGCGCTTGAGTAAACCCCAAAATCCCCGCTTGGGCTCCTCTACTGTAATGATCGTCTTTATGATCCTTATTACATAAATAACTATTATACTAGCAAAATTCATGAAAACATGTCCTAAGTGGAATCGTGTACAGTATCTTTTTTTTCCGATTGTTTTTCGTAACCTGCTGTGGAAGCTACAGGTTTGCTTGCCATAGGCAATCCATCATCAGCATCAGGATGACGGAGATTAATGAAGGAGCAATCGAACCTTTTTCATCGGCGGATACGTTGAGTTTCATGAAACGAATCATTTCTCTCGATGAAAATCCATTATTCCATACATTTTGGAAGGAGCACATCCACCCATTTGTTTCACTCGACACGAAATTCGTGAATTTATTCCGGCACGTACAGAGAAATGAAACGGCTCCAATATTGAAGATTTCTTTTCCGATGAAGTTTTCAAATTATATGAAATAGGTTCTTCTCTTATAGTCATACCAATATTTCATTTTCTCATTCGAAGATTCATTGAAATGATTCGTTTGCATTTATTTTAATGCCACTATACATACACACACAGACATATATATATATATATATATATATATATATATATATATATATATATATATATATATATATATATATTTATATATATATATATATATATATATATATATATATATATATATATATATATATATATATATATATATATATATATATATATATATATATATATATATATATATATATATATATATATATATATATATATATATATATATATATATATATATGTGCTTGAGAATTTACTGTTTGTTCATAAGAATAGCCATGGTTATGAAACTCATGCAGAGGTTCATGACTATAATACCAGATTGAAACATAAACTAGTTCCTGGTTACCAACGTTTGATAAGGTGTCGAAATGGCCCAGGATATTGGGGTGTTAAGTTTTTTAATAGAATACCTTTGGAGATGCAGGAACTGCATTATTCCGAACTGCATTAGTCCAAGAATCTTTTTACTTACAATTTTTAACTCGTAGATTTTAGATACAAATAATTAAATAGTTGATGGAATCCGTCGTTACTACGTGATAATTTAACATGATTAACAAAACTAAATTTGATTTTACTACGTTTATTATCACAAAATATATATATTTTGTGATAATAAACGTAGTAAAATCAAATTTAGTTTTGTTAATCATACAAATAATTATAAATATTGGATGATATAGGCAAATTAATGTAAGTGTTCCTGGTGTTTTTATTTTAGGTCTTGGTGTTTATTGTGAAATTTTTTGAATTGACCCTTTTATGAACACTGGTTTGGTTAGTATGTAGGTTTCCTTATTGGAAAATGTATATCATGACTTGTGTAAGTACTATTTTGTGCATTAACATTAATAAATAATCTGAATCTGAATATATATATATATATATATATATATATATATATATATATATATATATATATATATATATATATATATATATATATATATATATATATATATATATATATATATATATATATATATATATATATATATATATATATATATATATATATATATATATATAGAGAGAGAGAGAGAGAGAGGGAGAGAAAGAGACTGTCCAGAAAATACTTGTGCAACGTTTGACAACGTCTGTCGTCAAAATAGGTCTATCTAAACCGACTTAGTTCTATCCGAAATTGTCTCGTTTAGAGGGCGTAAAAAAATTTGAAAAATATTGGTTTTTCCGAAATTATATGAAAACCTGATTAAGTAATTTTATTCTATATTTAGTTTCTTATAATAACTCAATACAAACTTCCAACTTTGATTCTTTACTAAGTACTCTTAATATCAAAATTGACGTATGCAGGTAATTGTGAATTTTTTTTCTGCCGCTCATCCACCGACAATAACTCAAGAGGTTAAATAGCTATCAAATAAATCCAGTTATTCGACAAAAATATCTACGTTGTCAAGAAATCAACGACATGAAAAGTGACAATAAATATAGACCTGTTATGTTAATTTTATAACACTTTCACTTATTTGCAACAGGTGACTATTCTACTAGGAGACGTAATTTCATAGTACTAGACTTTGCAACAGAAATCATTAAAATCAATTAGCTCATTCTCACATAATTTAGGAAAAACCAATATTTTTTAAAATATTAAAACACCCTCTACCGGCCAAGCGAGATAATTTTGGATATAACTGAGTCGGCTCAGATCGATCTATTTTGATGTCAGCAGTATGTCGTCAAACGTTATATAATAATAAATAATAAAGTGAAACTAGGACGTTTATTCGAAAATAATCAAACAAACTTTCTAGCGGAGAGAGCTACATGAGCCCCACCCAATGCATCGGCATTGGGTGGGACTCATGAGAATGTCGATATATTAGCTTCACACAACCTCTTTTAGCGCTGCCATATGCCGTGGCATATGAATATGTGACAGCGCCACCAGTTGTAAACTAAGTAAGCAACATCATTACTAATTTAGTTTTCACGAATACATTTGTGTATATTTGTATATACATAAATTACCAATTTTTACTTTTATTTTTATTTATTAATATCTGTAGAAAATTTGAGATAGCTACCTACTTTATTGTTACCCGTAAAATACTGGCTGCTTTTGTCAGAGCACATGGGTTATCGGATGCCGTAAGTTCAAGCCTGACATTTTACTGGTGGTGCTGTGACATATTTGTATGGCGTGGAGTATCGCAATGAGAAATGATAAGCAGAGTGTGAAACATATATATATATATATATATATATATATATATATATATATATATATATATATATATATATATATATATATATGTTTCACACTCTGCTTATTATTTCTCATTGCTATACTCCACGCCATACAAATATGTCACAGATAGAAAGATAGATAGATAAAAATAATTTATATGGCAGAACAACGTTTACTGGGTCAGCCAGTAGGTATATATATATATATATATATATATATATATATATATATATATATATATATATATATATATATATATACATATATATATATATATATATATATATATATATATAATATATATTATATATATATATATATATATATATATATATATATATATATATATATACCTACTGGCTGACCCAGTAAACGTTGTTCTGCCATATAAATTATTTTTATCTATCTATCTTTCTATCTATCTATCTATCTAGATAGTTATCTATCTTTCTATCTATCTAACAATCTATCTATCATTATATCTATCTATCAATCTATCTGACCTGGCAAACGTTTAAATTTAAAAAAATATGGGTTTTTTTTTTTAACTCGATGGACCTACATTTTAACGCCGGTTTCGAACGGCCAATGGGCTTGGAGACGATGTACATCACCCAACAATTTAATCATATATATAGAACCACTAAATTCTGGACATACGCAACACCCAAGAGGTCTACCTAGACCTCCAATATGAGTTGTTGATAGAAGGGTGAAAATTTAGAGTTGTATGTATTTTTTAATGCAACATCAAAAAAAAATTAAAATAAAAATGTTTGAGGTGGGACCACTCTAATCACATAGGGGTATGAAAAATATATTACGACCTATTTTCAGAACGACTATTGTTATTTCCGATTGCCATCTTGCAATCCTATTGTGGATCTGTGGATCAAATAAAAAAAAATGAAAATCGCGATGGAAAAATAGGGATTGATCGTAGAAGGGTAAAAAATAGAGAGTAATATGAATTTCTTCATTCTAAGTCATGACAAAATTAAAATAAAAATCTTGCCAAAAAAATTTATGTTCATAATTAACAAATGAAAATAGGGGTCGATCGTAGAGGAGTGAAAATTTAGGGTTGTATGTATTTTTGAATGTTGTATCATAAAAAAATAGAACAGAAGATTTTGTCTGAAAAATAATAAATTAAAATTAAGGGGCTGACCACCCTTAACATTTAGGGGGATGAAAGGTAAATGTTGGCCGATTCTCAGACCTACCCAATATGCACACAAAATCTCATGAGAATCGGTCAAGCCATGTTGGAGGAGTTTAACTTCTAACACCGTGAGACGAGAATTTTATATATTAGATATATATATTTTATATATATATATATATATATATATATATATATATATATATATATATATTTATATATATATATATATATATATATATATATATATATATATATATATATATATATATAAATATATATATATATATATATATATATAAATAGTAAGGAGGTTTATTGGGTGTGCGGTCTGTTATATATAAAAGAAAACTCTACTTTTCCTAGCTACTCAATATTTCGTCAAACTTTATTGACATCATCAAGAGTCTACTGTAAAGATTGAAAATAAAACAAAAATAACATCAGAATACAAAAACCTCAAACAACTTACAGTTTAAGAGTAAAATTCAAACACACAAGGCATCACATCGACATGTTAAACAGTGCTGATCACACAATGGGAACAAATCTCCCTAACAACTGGTCTAATTTTTTCTTTCATTCTCATAGAGATAACACAAATATGTGGTGATTATATTAATTCATTTTCAAACTAAATGAACCAAAAAAGTTTACGACGACATGTTAACTTTGACTGTACAATCCGGGTATGAAATAATAAATTTTTTTCCTCTATTTAGCCAATTTTAAAATATTACTGTAAATGCTGCTTAACTGACCTGTATCGGACTTAAAATTAATAGTGTTCTTATCCTTCTTTATGCAACACATTTCCAGGAATAAACGGTTTCCATAATTAGACTCTGTTTTCAAAATACTGACATTATTATAATCAAAATTATGGCCTGTTTTTATATAATGATCCACTACAGCACAAGAATTTTTACCCAATCGACAATCACTCCTGTATATATATATATATATATATATATATATATATATATATATATATATATATATATATATATATATATATATATATATATATATATATATATATATATATATATATATATATTTATATATATATATATATATATATATATATATAATATATTATAAAATACCTTGTTTGGGATGTCAGGGTTGTTACATTGGACAAACCGCCCAGTGGCTTAAACAGAGAATCACACAGCACAGGAGTGATTGTCGATTGGGTAAAAATTCTTGTGCTGTAGTGGATCATTATATAAAAACAGGCCATAATTTTGATTATAATAATGTCAGTATTTTGAAAACAGAGTCTAATTATGGAAACCGTTTATTCCTGGAAATGTGTTGCATAAAGAAGGATAAGAACACTATTAATTTTAAGTCCGATACAGGTCAGTTAAGCAGCATTTACAGTAATATTTTAAAATTGGCTAAATAGAGGAAAAAAATTTATTATTTCATACCCGGATTGTACAGTCAAAGTTAACATGTCGTCGTAAACTTTTTTGGTTCATTTAGTCTGAAAATGAATTAATAAAATCACCACATATTTGTGTTATCTCTATGAGAATGAAAGAAAAAATTAGACCAGTTGTTAGGGAGATTTGTTCCCATTGTGTGATCAGTACTGTTTAACATGTCGATGTGATGCCTTGTGTGTTTGAATTTTACTCTTAAACTGTAAGTTGTTTGAGGTTTTTGTATTCTGGTGTTATTTTTGTTTTATTTTCAATCTTTACAGTAGACTCCTGATGATGTCAATAAAGTTTGACGAAATATTGAGTAGCTAGGAAAAGTAGAGTCCCAATAAACCTCCTTACTATTTCATACCGTACGGCCGATATCCTTTTATACTATATATATATATATATATATATATATAAATATATATATATAAATCTATATTTATAAATATATATATATATATATATATATATATATATATATATATATATATATATATATATATATATATATATATATATATATATATATATATATATATATATATATATATGTATGTATTGTACAGGGTTTTCTGAAGGATAACAGTCAACCACATTAGAATTTCATTAACGTGAATAGTCAGCAATTCGCATAAAAGCTTTTAGTTCTGAAAGTATAAACCCTATTTTAGGATACCTCTTCGCGTCGCGAATACAGAAAACTATTCCTCAGCACACGGAAGAGGATAATAAAATGAAATCGAAGCACCGAGTTCTCTTATAATAAACAAAAGTAATTTACTTTGCACTCCAAAGATTCTAGTTTCAATTCAAACGTCAAGAACATAATGCAGTGTGCACTTTCGACTGCGATACGAAAGGGATCATCATCGTAAAACGTACCATTAATTAAGGTCACTCTCATTACGCAAGCGCAATATTTTATATTTTCGCATAATTTTTTTATTAGTACCTACATAATAGACGCATAATTTATTATCAAAAAAATATTTAAATGGAAAGATGTACCCTTTCACAAGACAACTCAATTTGAAGAAAGTTCAACATACCAATGTAGTAAACTGTATAACCATTTATTAGACAGTTTGTGGAATTTAAACAAATCGTAAATTAAGCAAATTTTTGAATTATTGTTATTATCTCCTAAGGCTTACTACGGGTAGATGACTTTATGACAGAGCTTGACTAGACTAGTGTTGGGTATTTTTGTGTTATTGCTTGTTATTTTTTATAGTTTGTTTTCACATAGCTAAATTTTTATTTCTATGAATTGTATATTTTCTTGTATATAAATGACCTGTCCTATACGTTGTATTATGTCACCGAAGTATCAATAAATATTATTATTATTATTATATATATATATATATATATATATATATATATATATATATATATATATATACCTATATATATATATATATATATATATATATATATAATATATATATATATATATTATATATATATATATATATATGAAAAACTTGGTTCACGGAATGAACCGCGTAAAAGATTTGAAAAATCTCGACGTTTCGGCTCCTTTTGCGAAAGCCATCTTCAGGAGAATTAGAAGGAAATCATTCAGACTCGTGGCCTCAATCTGCCTACTCCACGAATCGAATTTAGGAGGAATCGGAAACAATACGATTGCGTGGTCTCAACCTGCCTACTCCACTAACCGTATTGCTTCCTGTCAACTCTGAAGTCTCAATCTGCCTACTCTTCAGAGTCAACTGACGGGCCGATCGTCGCGTGGCCGTATTTATAGGGGAGGGGGGTGGGTACTCACGCTCATCAGTGCGGGATGCACTCTGATTGGGCGTTACATGGCGACCACTGAGAAGTGGTTTCCATGCTGATGGGAGTCTGTGACTGTCATCTCTGGTGTTCCAACAATTTGGACGTTTTTCTATTTCTACAGCTTCACGGATAATTCGGGATTTGAAAGATCGGACGGGAGCAATAGTTCTTGTATTGGGGAAATCGATAATGTGGCCTGTTTGGGTGTGATGTTGGGAAAGGGCGTTGGCGATATCTGAGTGTCTTACCGAAAGTGAATGTTCCTTGGCACGGACCTGAATTCGTCGGTTCGTTTGTCCTATATAGGAACGAGGACAATTGGAACAGGGAATCTCATAAACACCGTGATTTTCGTTAGGAATTTTATCCTTGACGGATCTGACCAGATGGGAGAGTTTTTGTTGAGTAGTGAATATTGTTTTGATGTTTGTGTTTTTGAGAGATCTTGCGATCTTATCTGTTACTCCTTTGATGTAAGGAAGAAATAATTTAGGTGTAGATTCTTGTTCAGTGGGATTGGAAGGTGGTAGAGGTGGGGTGATATTTGTGTGTTTGCGTATGCTCTTGTCGATTTGATATGTGTTGTAACCGTTCCGTAATAATATATGTTTTAGAGTTTTGAGTTCTAATTCACGGTGTTCGTCGTCAGATAGTCGAATGGAACGGTAGATTAGGGTATTAACTACCGAGTTAAGTTGAGAAGGATGGTGGTGAGACTGGGCATTCAGATAACGGTTTGTATGAGTGGGTTTACGATAAACTGAATAGGAGAAGCCTTGGGATGGAAGTTTTTTGATCATGACATCGAGGAATGGCAGAGACCCATCGTTTTCCACTTCCATTGTGAATTGGATACTTGGATGTATGCCATTCAAATGATTCAAGAAGTGGAGCAACGAGTCTTCGCCATGGGGCCAGATCGCAAAGACATCGTCTACATAACGTAGCCAGCATGATGGTTTAAGGTCGAATGACGAGAGAGCTTGGGTTTCGAAATGTTCCATGAAAATGTTGGCTATGATGGGGGAGAGAGGGGATCCCATTGGGGCTCCCTTGATTTGTCTGAAGAAATTGCCTTGAAAGATGAAATAAGTGTTGGCCATGCAGTGTTTGATCAGGGATAGGTTGTCTGGGGATATTTGATGTTTCGTGTCTAGGATGGAAAGTGTTTCTTCAATGGGGATATTTGTAAATAAGGAGACAATATCAAAACTAACAAGGAGATCCGTTGGGGTAATATCGAACCGCGGAAATCTTTCTGAACATTTTATACGCCTCTACGGAGAGGAATTTCTTTCAATCACAAAATCCTATTCTTCCCTTTTATCCCGAAAACATCGTCTCCTCTGTGACCTCACTTTTCTGAAATCATGTCGTGACCATCGTGTCATTCCCAAATTTCTACAGCTCAAGCATCATACAAAATCCCCCTCCATAACCCGAATTCTCAATAGAACAAGTTTTGCCCTCCTTAGAGATTCCATTCACACTACCAGACGCAACCTAAATCACACTAACGAACTACTTCTCAAAACTTTCCATCACCTTCACTCTTTCCACATCCATCCAATCCTATGGGATACTTTTGATCGCCTATCCAACTCCAAGGCACAACATCTTTCCGACCAAAAGACCTTAACCCAGAAAAATAAACTAGCTAAACTCATTAATTCCCAAAAACCACAAAAATCATCTTCATCTTATACCTCCTCCATTGTTCACAATTATTCTGACACTCCAATTTCCGAGATCGCAACAAAAGCACTCTCGAAAGGCTTCAACTATTCCATCACACCTAAATCCATCCCCATAGAAACTATCATCTCCCAAACAGAAGAAGAAATTTTCCATCTTCCAACAGATCAAGCGGAAACTGCCAGGCATGACATCGCCAAAATTCTTCGTACAAGTCGGCCACCCCGTCCCAACCTCACTTTTTCTGAGAGGCAATCTCTCAAAGAACTTTACAATGACCAAAATATAGTCGTCCTCCCAGCCGATAAAGGCAATGCCACTGTCATTCTTAACACTTCTTCTAACCTCGATAAAATGTCCAATCTTCTTGACACCCCCGACTATAAGCGTATCACTCATGACCCGACAACATACCTGGAGAAAACCACAAGATCTCGTATCAACCAATCGAATCTCCCACCTGAAATAAAAAAGTCTCTAATCCCAAGAGAAAAATCTTCTAGAACCCCTCGAATTTATGGTCTACCCAAAGTTCACAAGCCTAATATTCCACTTCGACCCATTGTCAGCGCTTACAATTGTCCAACACATCCTCTTGCAAAATATCTCGCCAAAACCCTTCAACCCCTTGCCGAACAAACCCAGTCATACGTCAAAAACTCTTTTCACTTCATAGAACTCCTTCAAAGTATTGATATTACCCCAACGGATCTCCTTGTTAGTTTTGATATTGTCTCCTTATTTACAAATATCCCCATTGAAGAAACACTTTCCATCCTAGACACGAAACATCAAATATCCCCAGACAACCTATCCCTGATCAAACACTGCATGGCCAACACTTACTTCATCTTTCAAGGCCATTTCTTCAGACAAATTAAGGGAGCCCCAATGGGATCCCCTCTCTCCCCCGTCATAAACAACATTTTCATGGAACATTTCGAAACCCAAGCTCTCTCGTCATTCGACCTTAAACCATCATGCTGGCTACGTTATGTAGACGATGTCTTTGCGATCTGGCCCCATGGCGGAGACTCGTTGCTCCACTTCTTGAATCATTTGAATGGCATACATCCAAGTATCCAATTCACAATGGAAGTGGAAAACGATGGGTCTCTGCCATTCTTCGATGTAATGGTCAAAAAACTTCCATCCCAAGGCTTCTCCTATTCAGTTTATCGTAAACCCACCCATACAAACCGTTATCTGAACGCCCAGTCTCACCACCATCCTTCTCATCTTAACTCTGTAGTTAGTACCCTAATCCACCGCTCCATTCGACTATCTGACGACGAACACCGTGAATCAGAACTCAATACTCTAAAACATATATTATTACGGAACGGTTACAACACATATCAAATCGACAAGAGCATACGCAAACACACAAATATCACCCCACCTCTACCTCCTTCCAATCCCACTGAACAAGAATCTACACCTAAATTATTTCTTCCTTACATCAAAGGAGTAACAGATAAGATCGCAAGATCTCTCAAAAACACGAACATCAAAACAATATTCACCACTCAACAAAAACTTTCCCATCTGGTCAGATCCGTCAAAGATAAAATTCCTAACGAAAATCACGGTGTTTATGAGATTCCCTGTTCCAATTGTCCTCGTTCCTATATAGGACAAACGAACCGACGAATTCAGGTCCGTGCCAAGGAACATTCACTTTCGGTAAGACACTCAGATATCGCCAACGCCCTTTCCCAACATCACACCCAAACAGGCCACATTATCGATTTCCCCAATACAAGAACTATTGCTCCCGTCCGATCTTTCAAATCCCGAATTATCCGTGAAGCTGTAGAAATAGAAAAACGTCCAAATTGTTTGAACACCAGAGATGACAGTCACAGACTCCCATCAGCATGGAAACCACTTCTCAGTGGTCGCCATGTAACGCCCAATCAGAGTGCATCCCGCACTGATGAGCGTGAGTACCCACCCCTCTCCCCTATAAATACGGCCACGCGACGATCGGCCCGTTAGTTGACTCTGAAGAGTAGGCAGATTGAGACTTCAGAGTTGACAGGAAGCAATACGGTTAGTGGAGTAGGCAGGTTGAGACCACGCAATCGTATTGTTTCCGATTCCTCCTAAATTCGATTCGTGGAGTAGGCAGATTGAGGCCACGAGTCTGAATGATTTCCCTTCTAATTCTCCTGAAGATGGCTTCGCAAAAGGAGCCGAAACGTCGAGATTTTTCAAATCTTTTACGCGGTTCATTCCGTGAACCAAGTTTTTCAAATACTTCCGACCGCGGAAATCTTTCTGAACATATATATATATATATATATATATATATATATATATATATTTATAAATTTATATCTTTTTACATTTTATATATATATATATATATATATATATATATATATATATATATAATTCTAGTGTTTTTGATTAATTAAATATGAGCTGAAAATATCGTTTCACAATTAAAATATAGTTTGAAAATAATTAACAGAATTATATCATACTATCTCTATTGGCTAATCTACGGCGGGGTTATGCCCACCTCAGGATGTTGACTGCCTCATAAAGCACCAATAAGAGAGAAATTTTTTTTGAAAGAGTTTTGTTTATTTCACTTAATATATGATATAATATGTAGGTTCTTTTGTTTCATCAAGGATTGTCAAATTCAGGCTTATATTTGCCTGAAACGAAGAGAAGAATGAAAGTCAGACCCCCCCCTGAGGATTCTAGTTACAACAATGATTATTTCTGTTCAATGCAAACTTCATAATATAACGTTTTGAATTAAACGAATTCGTTGAATTGACCGCATTTTAATTAGTTATTTTACGTCAACGTACCCTTTGACGATTTGAATCCATTTTAAGGGTTGTTAGACATTCCGTCCATTATTCGAAAGCTTGAAAGAGATACTCTGAGAACGTATACACAAAAGCTAATATATGTTTGCAAATAAAACGAGAAACCGTAACATAACATGGTCATCCCTTTTCGACCTACAGTATCTATCCCACGAGGTTTTTCACGGTGCAGATTTGGTTTTCATCACAGACCGTCCTGCTTTTGTTAGAGTTTCAGGATTTAATATCTCTCAAACTCATAATGGCGGCGTCGTTAATTGTGAGTCCTAACTTTATACCCGAATATTTTAGTGAAATTTCATTTAGATTCTCACATGCACGTATAATTCAACAAAAACGTGAAGAACGTACCTATATATATTCACCGACTCATGACTGTAAATTTGGGATTACTGCGAGAACGATATTTGGAATCATTTTATCCACAAAAGCATAAGTTTGTGTTTGAAATTTTACAAGATAATAAAATCCCCGTTTTGATTTTTTATTTCTATGAATTCTATATTTTCTTCCATATAATTGACCTATACGTTGTATTATGTCACCAAAGCATCAATAGATATATATATATATATATATATATATATATATATATATATATATATATATATATATATATATATATATATATATATATATATATATGTATATATATAAAATGCCAGAGTAGGCCAAGCTACAGAGATTTTTTCATGTAAAAAGTGTTAGAAGAAAACCAGCTCCGCCATTGTGTGTAAAATAGTTTCACATGATATAGTGATATGTTTTTCACTCGACTCTATTATTTATATCTTTGTTATTAACAATTTTATGCAAAAAATCGCTTAGTTTTTTGCTTATAAAATTGAAACTATCAGAGTAATCGCGATGGTGTCAATAGACTTATTGTAGAAAATGAAAAGACGAAAAAAATTAGAGGTCGGACGACTCGATCAGACCCTTAGTCTAAGGGAAAATTGGAAAAAAACGTCCAAAATGCAGTTTTTTCAAAAGTTCATAACTCGGTTATTTTTTGAGTTGTAGCGTAGATCCTCCGGTTAGTATTATTTATCAATATAAACTTTATTTTTGCGAAGAGCAGGAACTGTCCGATGCATAGTTTTTGATCTGTGGCCATTTGATTATGTTACTATGCAATTTTCCAGCAGACCTGAATGCGACAGGTATGGTCTGATTTCAATTTACTAAAAAGATTTTTAAAGTAGAATTCCCATAGTTCAAAACGTTCATCTTGGTTTTCCATAAAAACGTTGAGAAATATGTTAAAAATAAAGCTGAACACGACGAAAAACGGCCGAGCGCGTAAGAGTAGTTGAAGAGTGGGGGTAGAGCAGCAGGCAAGGAGAAGTATGACATTCGAAAGCGTCGGCATTTTGAACGTGACAGTAATTTCTAAACGTTGTCAGATAATAATTGTAAACCCCCACTCTTCAACTACTATCACGCGCTCGGCCGTTTTTTGTCATGTTCAGCTTTATTTTTAACATATTCCTCAGCGTTTTTATGAAAAACCAAGATTAACGTTCTGAACAATGAGAATTCTACTTTCAAAATCTTTTTAGTAAATTGAAATCGGACCATACCTGTCGTATTCAGGTCTGCTGGAAAATTGCATAGTAACATAATCAAATGGCCACAGATCAAAAACTATGCATCGGACAGTTCCTGATCTTCGCACAAATGAAGTTCATATCAATAGCTAATATTGGCCGGAGGATCTACGCTACAACTCAAAAAATAACCGAGTTATGAAATTTTGAAAAAACTGCATTTTGGCCGGTTTTTTCCAATTTTCCCTTGTACTGAGGGCCTGATTGAGTCGTCCGACCTATCATTTTTTTCGTCTTTTCATTTTCTACAATAAGTCTATTGACACAATCACGATTACTCTGATAGTTTCAATTTTATAAGCAAAAAACTAAAAAAAATGCGTTAATTGTTAATAACAAAGATATACCTAAATAATGAAGTCGAGTGAAAAACATATCACTATATATCATGTGGAACTATTTGACAAACAATGGCGGAGCTGGTTTTCTTCTAACACTTTTTGCACAAAATGCTCACTCTAAATCTCTGTAGCTTGGCCTAGAGTCCTTTATTAATTAAATATAAGCTGAATATAAAGTTTCACAATTTGAACATAGTACTTCATAATCCCTATCGTATACGACTCTGGATTTCTCCGGCAATGAATTATTCGCAGCTTTGGCTGCATTTTCTATGATATCCTTGGGTAAATTCATTCTCATGTCCATTATTTTTATAAGACTACACAGAGAGCAGCAATGATATTCACTAAATCTGATGACAAAAATATTCACAAACGTCAAAATATCAACAAATGACATGCCTACTTTGAGAAGAAAAATGGAAAGTATAGGAGAAATTAACCGATTTTAAAATCGATTTTTCATTATAATAAAATAATTTTTTATTATTAAATTGAATTGGCATTTACTTGGTGAATGTTGATATTTATAACTTCATAACGAAACAAAAACTAACTTTTCACAGGATTAAATAAAATTTGATGAGTAAACGCGTTTCGTCATAACATTGACTTCATCTCGTACGATTTTTTATTATAATAAAATAATTTTTTCGTGAAAAATGAAATCTTGTATGCACCACGCAAGTTACTAGATCCTAAAGTCTATCGGGCGTTAGGAACTATATAACGCACTTGGTACATAAATAACTAATATTATCTCCATTGGCTGATCAACGGCTGGGTTCTGGGGCACGCCCCGCCCTCCGGAAGCCAGAAAAATAAGAGTATAAAATATTCGCTCACAGCGACTATAAAATATCCCCCAAAAATACTTTTCAAAAATAAAAGAAGGCGTGAGTGGCAGAGCTCCATTAATAAGGTCGTATTTTAAGCGCGAAATGCATCGCGTCGAGATGCGGTTCTAACGGATAGAATTATATTTTGAAAAATCACGATTGCATAGTAAACCAAATTGAAAAAAAGAAAGTAATTTTTTTTATAAGAAAACGTTTGCGAAGTCCATTGTGATTGAAGAAAAATGTTGAAACCAATGAAGGAACGTACCTCAACATAAACATACTCCAAGTAGGTACCGTAAAACCTGCCAACTTTGCCCACCAAAATCTTAATTTTTCAATATATTATTATATTTTTTAATGAAATGCTAAAACACATTCTAGATGAATATGGAGAACAACCTAAATGAAGGAAATGATTGTTAATCATCACTTTATTTATAGCATTTTCCATCTACTAGGAAATAAAATTAATTAGGGGTGGGCAAAGTTACCTGCCAATCTTATAACTTTACCCGGCTGGTAGGATTCCCTTTCGGAGACAATTTGGCAAACGTTAATCAAACTTTGCCCACCAATTAAGTTCATAAAAAGGTTTGGCATGAAGCAGACGTTGAAATTAAATTTAAAAAACAACATATTAGAAAGTATTTTTAATTAACAGAGGTAAATATATCAAAATCTTCCATTTTGTCGTCAAAATGGCAACAAACACTTAACTTCTTCAAACTTAATATTATTCTATAAAAAATTAGGGGTTTTTTCTTAGTAATCTATCAGGTAGTTAATATAAACATATAGATACAATAAGATATCATATTTCAGTCTTTAAAATAATACAAATCCTTAAAGTTAAAAAAGGAATATCAACGAAAATCAAAATAAATTATATGGCTGGAGGTTTTCTTTAAAAAAATAGTAGCCTCCTGCTTTCAGTAGGGGCTCCTAGGCCTTCTACAATATCAAAAAATGTCACGTCTGAAATGCCATTACTCAATATCTGGAAATTTGAAACCTTTTCCAGCCTTCCTAAGGAATTTCACAGTAAAATTGTCATCAATCTGAGAGACTTCCAAAATTGTTCCTATAAAGTGCCTTATAGTTTTTTGTAGGAAATTGCACCACTATATAAGTCCCAGGATCTATTACTGTACCATAAAGTCATGATTTGCATTAAATCATGTAATTATGTAAGGAATATAAAATTTTTTTTGTGAGAATCACATATCAGCCTTCCCGCAATCTTAATTTCATTATCATAAACTTAATAGACATTGAGCACTGATGCTTAGCTTTTCACCCTAAAAATACTAAAATTCATACAAAATTTCCTTACCTGTTTATTCATAGCAAGCCACCTAGCGTTTTGGACGATAATAACGGAAAACAAGAACCTCGCTCGGCATAACGGCCAAGCGGTGTTGTTTCACAACGTTGCCAAATTTGAAATTTTCCATGTTTTTATAACGCCTACAGTGGGCAAAGTTGGAGCCCTTGGGCAAAGTTGGCAGGTTTTACGGTATCAAATTTCAACCCTCTTTTGTGAAAAAAATTCGCAAAGTGCATCGCGTACTGATAGCGAAATAGTTCGAGATGCAATTCGAACGGAATAGTCACCACGAAATGCAGCGCGGTTGAGAAAAAGAGTTGATACCAAAAAAAGGATCTTAATTCAACATAAACTCAATATACGTACCAAACTACAACCCTCTAACTCAATCTGCAGAAGCTATGGAGTTGTCATTTTTTCAAAAACCATGAAAAAACAACAAATGTATTTCGCAGTGTAAATTTGGTTTTCATCACAGACCGCCTTGCTTTTGTTAGAGTTTCAGGATCTAATATCTCTCAAACTCATAATGGCTGCATCATTAATTGTAAGTCCTAACTTCATACCCGCATATTTTAGTGATATTTCATTTAGATTCTCACATGTACGTATAATTCAATAAAAACATAGAGAACGTATATATATATATATATATATTCACCGAATCGTGACTGTGAATTTGGGATTGCTGCCAGAACGATATGTGGAATCAGATGAGCAGGCGTTTTCAATTTGACATTTTATCCACAAAAGCATAAGTTTGCGATTTTACGAGATAATAAAATTTCCTTTTTGATTGAACGTTCGCTGTAGGCACTGAAATGTTTTCGAGTCTAAACTAGCTATGTTAGTTCTCGTACACTGATTAACTAGAAGCAGTAACGAGTTCCAATCAAGTTTTATTTCAGAATTAAACCCGAAAAAGTTTATCAGAACAGTCAAAAATATTCGCAATCACAATTTTATTCATGGGTTACCGGAAATATGTGAAACTTGGGAATTATATACAATTCCTAGTTGGAAATGTATACAATACCGTGCCGATTTTGAAAATATGTAAAATAATTTTTCATCGGGTCTTTAATGCATATATTTGCTAGGAAGCGTAACATAGTAACTTCAGAATAAGGATCAATGAACATGAAAGATGTTTTTAAAATAATAACAGAGATTTAATTATTCCAATCATTCATTAAAATTAGAAGAAACTAAGTAGAATAGGCAAGAATAAAATGGTCTTTTTGGTCTGGGTTCCCGATCACACGGGAATCAAATGAAAATTAAGAGGCCGATATACTTGCCACAGAGGGAGCACGAACGCCATTTACTGGCCAAGAACCTTTCTGTGGTATAGAAAAATCCACCTATAGGGAAAACATAATAAGCGATACGCCCCCTACCGGTGTCGAATATTACTAGAGCATATAAACATCTGTTTACGTGTATTTTATATGAGAAGTTGTTGAGTTTTAATTGTATTTTGGATCGTTTACAAACGTTCAGAAGAGATGAATCACTATTGTTGTGTATTCTATTGTTCATATTGGGCAAAAAAAAACCGAATATAGCTTACATACCTTTCCGAAAGCTGGACAATTCAAAGTTGCATTCGAAACAAAGTTGGGAAACAAGGAAATGATGGATAGAAGAAAGGTGTGGATTCATAACTTGAAGATTGAAAAAAAATGTCTGAACATAAGAGAGTTGTTCTTTACAATTTACTGAGAATAATTATTTTCCCTGCAGTAAGTTTGTGGATTTTTCCATATAGAATTATACCAACTAACGATGTGCAATTTTCAGCTAACCGAAAACGTAGAGTTTTTGAAGTCCAATGCTATTCCAACGAAAAATGTTCCACTTTTATCGGAATCTGAACCTGGGTCATCATCCAGAGATTCTAGATTATTGTATTTTCTTTCATGTAACAACCAGAGATGTTTATTTGCACAACCAAAATAACTGTTTATCATAACATCAAGAATATGAAATAAATCTGGACTCTATAGCTAGGTAAAAACTAAAATATTCAATTATATAATCAGGAAAACAGAGATTCTATCAAAAAAACCAGACTCTCAGAAGTCCACCGTACTTTTAGAATAGCTGTTATACGTCTGGAAAATTCAAAAAATATAATAACTTATTACGTTCAAACCATTCAAGCAGAGTATTCATATTAATTCTTCTTTTATTTCATGTTGTTTCTTTCAGTTTAGCTGGTAAGTACTTAGTTTTGTCCATTATACTCAAAAATTCTTCAGTTCGTAATGAAAGTAGACATGTCAGAGATGTTTCCTTGAAACTTTTGAAGGTTTTTTTATTTTTTAAATAAATAGGTGTTCCATAATACAGCCTCTTCATGAGGTATACACAGTTCCTTCAACCAATTAATTCATTCGTCCTCTACTTTATTTTATTATTGATTTTCATGTTCAATGATAAAAACTCAGTGTAAATTTCAACTTGATGTAGGTAGGTTATCTACTGTTGACCAGAGATAATATTGTCCTCAATCGAAACACAATATATCACAGGAAAATACAAAGTCCAAAAAAAACACAAATTACGACGATAAACTTTCGAAAACTCAAAACGAAATGAACGTAAATACCATTACAACCAATGTAAACAAATAGCTAATTTCCCATGCTCTAGTACCGATATTAGCCGTTCCGGCGCTACGATCTTAATTTCGGACGCCTATAAGAACTAGTTGGAAGAAAAAAGAAACCGAAACACGGAATCTTCCAGGGATTGGTCACCCCAAAAAGTTCTTTCGGAACTTTGAAATTGCAACATCAAAAAGATATCGGGATATCAGTAAGTACAAATTACACCTCCTTACTGACTTCCTCACATGACATTGTCGCCCCAGGAAGCATCTGAAGAGAATATATTCATCAAAACTGTCGAGTTTAGATTATGTGGGGAGTAGTAGGAAACTCCTGTTCACCTGTCTTTTTATTTAATCGTGTCAGCAGCATCGTACATAAAATTTGCATAAGTGAAAAAAACACATATATATCAAGTACAAAACAAATACAAAAAGGGTATACAACATATAGATATATAACAAAGACAAGTATTTCTATTTTAAGATGTCTTGGGCCAGAACTTGGCCTCGTCTAGCGCTTCCGGGGTGGCATTCACCAAATCCTTCATGGTGCAGGTGCTTGGGTACAGCTCACACTGCATGACATTATTGGTGGTTTGAGTATGTCCACAGTCGCATACTGCCGATTCAATTGAGAGCCCCATCTGCGCATAGTCTCTCTGGATCGTGCGACACCTAAGCGCAACCTGTAGTGAGATTTCCATGTCTTCCATCCTTTCATTCTGGCCGGGAGGTAGTTCCTCGTTTGGGAATAGCCATTCCCTAAGGTGCGCGTTTTCCTCTGGTCACATTGCCAACCTCACCTGCTGCGGTGTCCCGAAGATGTTCTCTGCTGTTTGCAGGAAACTTTTTCTAGATTTTAGTAGACGGTGGGCTGGCTACTGTTCGTACAGCGGGTGGACGTTCACCTGTTTACAGAATGGCCCGCAATTGCAAGCCAACGGAAGGATTTCTTTGGACAAAAAACTTGTAGGAGTGAGGATGTAACCTCCTTGAAGCCTTTTCAGATATTGGAGTTCATTAGTTTAGTACTCTGGTAATTGGATAACAAACAGTAATGACCAAGAAATTGAAATTAAAAGCAGAATAGAAACAGCAAGAACTGCCTTTCTCAAGATGAGAGATCTCTTCTGCAATCGCGACCTAAAGCTGGAACTACGAACTAGAATAGCGAGGTGCCACATATTTCCTATGTTATAGTGTATGGCATGTAAGCATGGATATCAAATCGAAACTCACCAACAACCGCCAGGCTTTCGAAATGTGGATGTATAGGAAAATCCTAAAAATATCTTGGATGGACAAAATTAAAAATGTAGAGGTGTTAAAAAGGATGGGAAAAGATCTGGAAGCCATTCATACCATCAAATCTAGGAGCTGTATTATTTAGGATACATTATGAAAGGTGAAAAATATAAGATACTGCAGCTGATAATGCAAGGAAAAATCGCAGGCAGTAGAAGTGTGAGCAGACGCAGTATTTCCTGGCTAAAAAACCTTCGAGGTTGGTTTGGATGCACATCAAACGATTTCTTCAGATCTGCAGTATCGAAAGTAAAATTTGCGATATTGATTGTTAACTTCCGAGTAGGAGAAGGCACATAAAGAAAGGAAGAAAGTACTCTGGAACTAGAAGGCGAGCTGTAGATGGCGCAGTAGTGAGAACAACTCTGATGGGGGACACAATAGACTTAAGGTCGTGGTGCAATGTAACCCCATATTGAATAACAATAGTAAAAGATTAGTATCATTTATTCAACGTAGATTTCTTTATTTTACAAAGAAAGAGTAGGTACAAGATTGAAATTAAACATTTGGGAAGTCCTAGAAATTAACAGATATTATAATGCTGATAAGTTATTAAATAAACAAATAGATTTGAATCATTCCCCCATACTGATCATATTCAATATATGATATAGTTTGTACATTTTCCCGACAGTATTACCTACTCATCACAATACTATTTAATTTCTTGTTGTTACTGATTCTTTTGGCTACTAGTTAATTTAGGTAGCAAGATTATAATATTCAGTCCAATCTGATGAAGCCATCGTTAGGTGGAACGTCACGTCATAGATTCAAGTATGGTAACCAATCAAACCAAACATGCAGGCCCGTATCCAGAAATTCGTTTCGGGGGGGCTCAAAGACGAAATTTACTAGAAGAATTCAAATCCAACTGACAATAGTTAAATTTACATAAGAAGCAATTGGATCTATAAAATCGTTTCTCTCTTTATACAAATATATAAAATATATTATTTCTGAACCCTTGCAAGAGTTAAAACATTTTCGGCTAGTTAGAAAAGTGCTAAAATTTAAATAAAATTGATAATTGTTTATTTTTCTTAGAATTTTTCAAAAGCCAACTTATTTGACACGGATTAGTTTTTGAAGAAGATTGAGAAGCATGTAGTAAAATTTACTTTCAATGGTAAGGTATACAAAATTATTTTAAAAATTTCGGTTGTTAATAATTTTCCTTTAAATTCACTATTTTCATCAATCATTGCAGAGTTAAACGTTTTTTATTGTATTCTGTATTGATACATTGTATGAACCCTGCATACATTTAGTGACCTTCCCAAGAAGCAAATCATGTAATGAGCGTACAAATAAAATAATTATGGGTTTTTCATAAAAACTGTTTAAAACTGCTCCAACATAACCTTGGAATTCGCATTCAAAACGTCACTTTATATACTCACTATTAACATTTTCTGCATCGTCTGAATTATCTGATTTCGGCTTCTTGAAAAACGATGTAATCGTTGTTTGACTTTGGCGAAGTTTCATATTTGGTGAAATAAGTTGTCTTTATAAAATCTCGAAGGTTTATGATAGAAAAAGTTGCTTGGATTGAACACAAACCCATAACACTCACGTGCAGTGATTCATTTGTTTTTGTTCGATGAGTCCAACATAAGAAGCTAAAAATCCCTAGATCTTGATCAGAATCGATTCGTACAATTGAACTATATTGTTCAATGCTGCCACATGTGAGATGTAAAAAGTCGTGTTACTGAACATGGCAGGCAGGCTTTTCATAATTTAAAAATATAAGGATACGTTCGATTGACACCAAACGTGCTTTCCGTCGACTAAAAAATCAAACTTCAAAGAATATAAAATTCTATACTGAAGACTTTTCTGTGAAGAATATCGAATGGAAAAAATTTTCAAATTTCGGGATTTCGGGGGGGGGGGCCCGGGCCCCCTGGGTTGAAGCGTAGATCCTCTGGTTGGTAATATTTATCAATATAAACTTTATTTGTGCGAAGAGCAGGAACTGTCCGATGCATAGTTTTTGATCTGTGGCCATTTGAATATTTTACTATGCAATTTTCCAGCAGACCTGAATGCGACAGGTATAGTCCGATTTCAATTTACAAAAAAGATTTTGAAAGTAGAATTCTCATAGTTCAAAACGTTCATCTTGGTTTTACACGAAAACGCTGAGAAATATGTTAAAAATAAAGCTGAACATGACGAAAAACGGCCGAGAAATAACCGTCATGTTCAAAATGCCGACGCTTTCTAATGAGTACGGTCTTAGATCGCAGCGCGACAGTTCAGCAGCAAAGAAGGATTTAAGCGCCTTCATACTCACAAAACGAAATGCGCATGCAGTGCTGCCGGACTTCCGCAACTTTCCTGAGCTGGTAAAATGTTCAACGCATATTCTGGTTCCGTGCTTCAGACTACTTGCTTTCACTCATTCCGTTCATTGTTTTTCATCAGCATTACTTGAAAGTTGTAAAGGTTATATGGTAATTTTCAGTTAACAATATCAGGTTCTAGTTTCCATTATATGATTGAATTTATGATTTCTTTCATATTTCAATTACTTATTACATGAAAAGATTGTAATACCCCATTTTTTGAACACATTCTGGTTCTGTGCTTCACACTACTTGCTTTTATTCATTCGGTTTATTATGTGGACTTGTGGACAACAATACATCGTGTTTCTTATCAGGTGGACAGAAAGTTTTTAGGCCCATTGTTACATTTATCTGTATTAGTAATTGGCTATGATTTTCCATGAATTAGAGTTTTATTTCCATACTTATATTTTTCACAGTTGTATCTTATTCAGTACAGCAATTTGCATATAGAAATCGTTGCTTGGACGTTTCCTTCTATTATTAAAATTATGAGAATCAATAATATAACCTAAGTTATGTCAAATCAAACGTCTTTGTAAAATTCATATGCATCTTATTCAGTACGGCATTTATATTCATATTACAACGTGGCAACACCGACCTTGCTGCTGTACTGTCGTGTGGCAATGTAATCCGGCCCCCTTTCTAATGTCGTGCTTATCCTTGCCTGCTGCTCTACCCCCACGCTTCAACTATTCTCACGCGCTCGGCCCTTTTTCGTCATGTTCAGCTTTATTTTTAACATATTTCTCAGCGTTTTCGTGTAAAACCAAGATGAACGTTTTGATCTATGAGAATTTTACTTTCAAAATCTTTTTTGTAAATTGAAATCGGACTATACCTGTCGCATACAGGTCTGCTGGAAAATTGCATAGTAAAATATTCAAATGGCCACAGATCAAAAACTATGCATCGGACAGTTCCTGCTCTTCGCACAAATGAAGTTTATATTGATAAATAATACCGACCAGAGGATCTACGCTTCAACTCAAAATATAACCGAGTTATGAACTTTTGAAAAAACTGCATTTGGCCGATTTTTCTCTAAGGGTCTGATCGAGTCGTCCGACCTCTCATTTTTTTCGTCTTTTCATTTTCTACAGTAAGTCTATTGACACCATCACGATTACTCTGATAGTTTCAATTTTATAAGCAAGAAACTAAAAAAAACGCAATTTTTTGCATGAAATTGTTAATAACAAAGATATAAATAATAAAGTCGAGTGAAAAACATATCACTATATCATGTGGAACTATTTTACAAACAATGGCGGAGCTGGTTTTGTTCTAACACTTTTTACATGAAAAAATCTCTGTAGCTTGGCCTAAGACGTCTCGAATCAATTTGATCAGAGAAGTAGGTATACCAAAAACCACAACAAAAAGCAAGAAACGTGCCCAGAAAAACATAAGGAAAAAAAGTCCATATTCGATACTGAGATTTCAGTTTAAATTTTGTTTTTCAAGCTTATTGTCCAATTCTATTCATTTTTTGAACTCATGGATATATTAGCAACGAATTTTTATGAAAATTACTGGTAATTTTTATGTACTCGCGATATTACCCCCAATCATTTAGGAAAGCTTCAAACAAATCAATAAAAGTTCCAAATCCCGTGTTTTTCTGTTGTAAAATAATTATACTCAACAATACATTTAATCAATCAACGACATCATTACAAGAATGGCAGTGGTTAAAAAATCTTTCTTATGTCAAATATGTTACAAATTTTCGTGATGAGTTTATGAAATACTTTGTGCATTGAGGGATATAAAGCAACCTATTCATATTTCACTATTCAACCTCTGATCAAATGGTGAAAATATGAAGGGTTTCTAGACTATTTTCTTCTACTGTTGACATAAACGCTGTCAATTTGTAATATGCAAATCTCACACTTGCTAGTAAATGACAGGTAAACCTACATTGAACGCATATACCAACACAGCAATGTGGAAAACCGTAACTCAAACCTAACGCAATTTATATTATAAACGCATTTCTACAGACGTATGATATTCTCGCCGAGAAATACATTTTCCTATTCTGTGCTCTTTGCACGTTCAACAACATAATAAAATAAATTCTCATATTGACAGACCAACATATTTTTTATATCGTTTGCGAAAATAAGTTTGTATGTAATTCAGCACTAATATACGATATTGTGTAGTGTCTGATATTGTACAATATTCAATAAAATTTTTATAGATCTTGTAGAAAGATTCTTTTCAATTAATTATTTATTCCGATCCATGAGTATTAATTTATTACACGAAAAGAGGGTAGATTATTTGTGAAAATTGTTATGAATTCTCCAGTTCGAAATTATGTAGAATCTTCAATAAAATACTGTTATCATAGTCATTCATTTTTAATATTATTAGAGAAAGACATGTTTGGTTTTAACGGTTATTATATTTGACTCTATGAGGCGGCGTTCCACCACACGGTGGCTTCTTCGGATAGAATGAAAATGAAATATTGGTATCTTAGTTTTCCATAAAACTTTTATTACCTAGAGAAAAACGATTACAATAAGAAATTAATTTATGGTGGAGGGTAAGTAATCCTTCCAGAAAACTTCCTTAAACTACATCAGGTATTGAATATATTTAGAAGTAGTGAATGATTTAAATCAATTTATTCGTTCAGTAACAGATCAGAATTTTTATACCTGTTAATTTATAGGGCTTCCCAAAAGTTTAATTTCATTCCTTTATTTTCTCTATGTAAAATATGGAAATCTTTATTAAATGAATGATTCTCATGTAGTAAATTATTGGAATAATTAGAATCTATCATTGTTCTTTCATTCTTCTTCCAAAATTTCTATGTTTTCTACCTATATACATTTTGTTACAATCACCATATGATAATTTATAGACACCCGATTGTGAGAGTTTAAACGTTTTTGATTTATTGTTGTTTATAAATTGAAAAAATAAGAGAGATTCTAATCATTTGCTCGATGGGAATCATTCATTCAATAAAGATTTCCAAATTCCTCTAACTTTTCGGAAGGCCTAGACATTAACAGATATAAGAATTCTGTTCTGTTACTGAACGAACAAATTGACTTAAATAATTCTAGGATTACCTACCCTCCACCCTAATTTAATTTCTTGTTGTAATAGTTTTTTCCTAGGCACTAAAAATTTTATGGAAACCTAAGATACCAAGATTTCACTATTTCATTATATCCGAAGAAGCCACCATGTGGTGAAACGCCGCGTCATAGAGTCAAATATAATAACCGTTGAAACCAAATATGTGTTTTTCTAATAATATTGTTAAGGGTTTTAACCAAGTAACCAAGTAAAATTTACCAACACTGGTTACATCATCTCTCTCTCCAACTTCTACTGAATCAATTTCACAATTCATTTTTGTTAATAAAATAACATCAATACGTAAACAGGTGTTGCACACGGTATCATTTATGTCGTTGCAGTTGTGTCGGTTGTAAATCGTGTCGGTCACAGTTTCAGACCTATCTTTCTTCCGTCGAATATTTGAAATATAATACGTGATAAGCAACTTATTGTAATTATAATATTATAAGTAATTTATACGCATATATGAGTTCTTGATTTTAATATACGTATTATCTGTTACTTAACCATTGTTCCAATATATTCATCGGCCTTATCAATACAAAATTATATTTCTCTAAGAAATTGTAAAATACGGAAAAATATTATCATTGGCGAAGTATTTCGAGGAAAAACATGATTGAAATACTGACATCGCGGCAGCTATACCTTATATATGCAAGAAGTTAATAATGGATACTATATTTTCATGAATAAAACATGAAATATACAATAAATGAAAGAAATTCGCTTCAATGAAGAAAAAGTAAGTATTCAAAAAAAGAAAAATATTTCCAAATTAAGGTTTCAAATAGTACCATGCTCTCAAGCATCAGAATGGATCAAATAGACAAAGGTTGAAATGAAAAACTGGTTCTAACAAGTAACAGCCCTGTTCAACATAATCTGATATTACACCACCTTTCCCTACCAAAATGTGTAGATGGAAGGAAAACCATTGATAATGATTCTACGGCGGAAACCAAAAAATCCACAATAGTTTTCTATTACTATATATTCTCATCGTAAAATTACTTTCTTCATGTCAATTATACAATTAAATGAAATAGTAAAAACATCTTATAACGGACACTGTAAAATTTCAACTAACTTTATCAGAGATACATGTTCAGTGGAAATCTTTCTCCCAACTCATGGAATGACTAACATCTGGCTAAATCTTTATATCAATAAAAGATGAAATAAGTAATAAAAAAAAGGAATTAGCTTCAATGAAGATGAAATAAGAATTTGAAATTTTTAAAAATATTCCCAAATTTAGGTTTCAATTGGTTCCATTCTTTCAATCATCAAAATGGATTAAATAGACAAAGATTGGAATCAAAATGAAAAGCTGATTCTAACAGTTCTGTTCAACATCATCTGATATTGCATCACTTTTCCCCACCAAAATGGGTTGATGGAAGGAAACAGGGCCGTAGCCAAGGGGGCGGCAGAGGGGGCTGAGCCCCCTCTGGAATTATTTAAGCCGCCTCTAAAAAAGATACTAGAATTATTACCAACCATAAATGTTTATATCTGCGTTGAAACATAAAACTAGCCTAGTTACAAACAAATCTACCTAATTGTAAAACTGACTCAAAATTATTTATTTGCGGCATCTTTCAACCCGTAAACACGTTTCTATCCTAAAATAAAATAGCGACGAACTAGCGTCTACTAGCAGGTTTGTCAGATTTTTCAGAGCCGTGTCGCACTTTAGACGCTGATGGTTTGTCGCTCAAAAGCGCAACCGTGGTTGAATCATGTTAACGGGGAAACATTGGAAACAAGTATTTTAGCATATAAAATTCACATATTCTAGCAGTTATTTCATACGTGCTGCTAATTTGTCGCCCAAAATCGCAGTCATGATTTTTTCTCAACCGCACGAAAAAAATAATGCACTCAACATGTTGCCTACTCGTCCAAAAAACAATAATAGGTATTTCCGGGACTTTTTACTTAAATAACTATTACAATCAAAACCACGATTCTGTTACAAATATCTTAATTTTTATATAAATTGTACACAAAAAATTATTACATTATCATCATCTTTGTCTGTGGTTGAAGTTGTGGATTGGTTCTGCTACTGATACATATCAGAATTAAATTTCGCATACATAGCTTTGCTAGGCTCAAATTACTTACAGCAATTCTCATTTATTGCGAAGTGAGATCTAATAGACATAACTACATTTAACATTTTTAGTAGAATTTTGTTTCGAATTTTACATTTAACAATATTCATCAATGAAAATATCCTCTCCACGAATGCATTGGATGACGGTAAGCTTAGAAGAGTGAATGCAAAAAGAGCTAAATCTTTAAACATGAATTGGTAGGCTGAATTCTCTAAATCTATAGGTAACTTTCCTCCATCCAGTAATAGGGTTGTCAGGGACTGATTCACGAAACATCTCTTTCCAATCGACATTTAACATTCAATTTTAAGTTTCTTTATTGTATCTCTATGTCAGATATTCTTTTGGGAGTTACAAAAGTAAAAAGAAAATTTTGGTCTTGGATTTAAAATTATAGCAGGACTTAAACTTCTTAGCTGCCGAAAAACATTTAAATGCGAGGGCATGCGTTTGATTAATTCAAGTAAAATCCACACATTTTTCTTTAATTTCTTAAACCTCTTCAGATAAAATATTATTAGCCGTTAATTCATTTTCAAACTCAGAATATTATATTTCACGTAAGTGGAAGTGGAAACACAACTAAAAACGACTAAGAGCTAATAAGTGACGAAGCAAGAGAGAGAATATTAACTTGGTTGTCTATTTATAAGCTATTTGTTTTATTCATTAAGATTTTTCTATGAGAGATTTTTAATTTTGTTTTTATTAGAATGAATTTTTGTATTTTTCCAAAATGTTTTTTATTGAATATTCGTTTTCCAGTATACTCTTCTAGGTGAAAAGACAGAAAAAGCTGTATATTTCTGTCTTTTTTTCACGTATATTTATTTTAGTACTACGTAAAAAACAAGCACCCTCTAGAAAGCAGTGCTGGCTACGGCCCTGGAAGGAAAACCATTTATAATGATTGAACGGCGAAAACCGAAAAATCCACAATAGTTTTCTATTATTATATATTCTCATCGTGAAAATACTTTCTTCATGTCATTTGTACAATTAAATAAAATTAAAAAAAACATCAAACAGCAAACATTGTTGTTAACTAATTGTATGAAAGATACATCTTCAGAGGCAATCTTTCTCACGACTCATGAAATGACTAACATCTGGCCAAATCAGACCACCGACTCCTGAAAATTAAAGGATAAGACGGATAACGGCGATAAACGGCGAGAAGTGGGATAAAGACTACGGAGTGATGAGGTAAACTTTCACCGTCAACTGCTTCATTGAGTTGAATGAAATAATCTGACTTTCATGGTTTACCACGTCAGCATTCATGTTGATTCCATGAAAGGGAAGCTAAATATTTACGTAGACGAATAGAATTTTATCTAAGCCCTACTCGGTAAGTAATCCGTTATGAAACTGATTTTAGGGAAGAAAGTATAGCTTACGTCTCTAGGGAGGTAACTTTAATACTCTGCGTGTGATATATTAAAAATTCTAGTATCCATTGATAGAACCGACGACTGATTTTCAAACAATATCAGTTGGATTGATCAAATTATATAATTTAAAAATATTTTCATAATTCTATAAGAAACTTTTTCCATATTTAGCCCGCGATATGAAAATTTTATGAGGAGAAAAATCGAGCGTTAGCTAAAAGTGAAATGTTACGTTCCTTTGCGCAACGTACTATGCGCACCTTTCACATCGAGATTATTAGTATACCGCCGAATATATTGGGGTATACCGGCGGGCAAAGGTAAATTGAGTCCCGTCTACCTGAATTAAGAAGGGTCAAGAAATTTAGATGGTCCAATTGAGTCCCGGGTCACTTAAATCTTTCTAATCCTTCTAATCCTCCTGATATGCATATTTCGGGAATTCCTAATTACTTTTTAAATCTCTATACCAAATAACATTTTTATTACCTATGAACGAAGGATTTCATTGGTTAGACATCTACGGATATCATATATAAAAAGGGTTTTCTACAAAATGTTTAATATAGTTTGTTTAATTTGTACCTACCTATTCGGTGTTAGTTAGTTTGTCAAAGTGAGTTCTGTGAGAGTTGTACTAAGTGAAAGAGGGGAAACAACTGATTGTGTTGGATGGCTTCAAATATCGTTTCCATAAGATGTTAAAAAATAATGCCAAACGTTGGATTTGTTGTGCACAGACAAAAGAAAAATGCAAGGCATTTTTAAAAACTGAAGGTGCTGACAACATAGTAACAGAAATTATGGATAACCACAACCATACAGTAAACGAAGAGGTACTTAATCGCAAAATTTTAAGTAACTCTTTAAAGCGAAAGGCCATAGAAGATGTTAGTGAACGCCCGATGAAAATTATACATAAGGAGTTACGAAATGCGGATATTAATACATTGACAACCGAGGATGTGAGATTGGTCAGAAAAAATATGTATAATGCTCGTCTATCTGTTTTGCCTAAATTGCCAAAAAATATGGAAGAAACTCATGCAATATTAAAAACATTCCCAGTGAAAACCAATACAGGCGAAGAGTTCCTAATGGTAAACGATGTAGAAAATCAGATAATTATGTTTTCCTGCAAGACCAACCTAGAATTTTTAGCAGATTTAGAAACTATTTATATAGATGGAACTTTTGAATACTGTCCGAAGTTCTTTCTGCAAATGTTCTCCATTCATGGTTTAAAAGACGACCATTACATACCATTGGTTTTCTTTTTATTGCCAAATAAACGAAAAAATACATACACACTGGCACTGAAACATATGGTTGAAGAAATTGGCAAATGCAATAAAATACTTACTTTACGAAAAGTATTTGCTGATTTTGAAGAAGCAATTCATCAAAGTGTTACTGAGGTTTGGAGTGATGTTTCATTGAAGGGCTGCCGTTTTCATTTAGGACAGTCTTGGTAAGTACTTTTATTTGACATTAAATATTTTGCAAATCTTAGATGAAATAAATTTAAAAAATTTTTCAAGGTGGCGCAAAATTCAAGAACTAGGCTTATCATCCTTATTCAAAGACAGCGACGTGGGTAAATATTTAACGTACTGCTTTGCAATGCCATTTCTCAACCCAGAAGATGTAGGAGATTGTTTTGTTGAAGATTTATCTTCAATACAACCACAGAATTCTAAAGTTGTGAAATTTGCGGACTATCTGGTCGATAATTATATTTCAGAATCGGCTAGGTTTCCACCAGAAATATGGGCGGAGAAGACGAGCAGTTTACAACGGACGACGAATGCATGCGAGAGCTTTCATGCAAGGTTTAATTCTTCATTTTATTTCGCCCACCCACATATATTCCAATATTTAACAGTGTTAATAGATTTTCAAAGTGACACTTATATAAAAATTAGAAGCATTCAAAAAAATATAAAAAAGATTATTCTTCACACACTCTCAAAAATAAAAATTTTCTAAATGAACGAATTTTAAAATTGAATTGTAACTCAATATCAAAATTTGAATTTCTTAAAATTGTAGGAGAAAAATTTAGAATAATTAAATAAACGAATATTTAGCATGTTATTAGGTGTAGGTATATTATTGTAAATATTTGTAAATTTTATAAAATTATATGATGTAATATGAATTTTAGTTTTAATATTCTACGAACAGATTCCCCCTACTGTGCAAGCTCAGGTAGGCCTGGGACTCAATTTACCTAATTCCGGGACTCAGTTCGGCTATCATTAAGACGGATTATAAATTTTGGGACTCAATTAGGCATCTCCGTATACCGGCAACAGTTGATGCATGTATAGGTATTTATATCTAGTGATACTTATATTTGTGCACAATAAACAAAGTTATTAGGTGACTGAAGTTAGTAAAATATTGAAAGATATGAAAAAAAACTGATTTGAATGGCAATGAACAATGAACAATGAACATTACTATTAATTGAATTAACGAAGAGCCGTCTGTTATTTCATGTATGTATGTATGTATGTTTGATTAATTGCATATATCTTTTATACTTTATATTATGTTACTAATGCTATTGTTGTAGTTTACGCCGCATATATCAGGGTATACCGATACAGTTGACGCATATATAAGTGTATATATGATACAACACATACAACAGCAACCTAACAGTCAATTTGTGTTTTGATTTTAGATTGTAGTTTATTTATTTATATGTAGTGATAATTATATTTGTGCACAATAAACAAAACTATTAAGTGATTCCGGTTAGTAAAATATTGAAAGAAATAAATAAACTGATGCACGCCTGGAGTTAACTCCAGTCGTGCGTCGGAGCTGACACACCCAATTTTTTTTTGATTTGGGACAAGATTGATTGAATCACCAGTAACTGATCTTTTTCATTTATCATTAACATTAGGATGGAACTTTTCGTTTTACTGAAATATTAGCAATGCAAAAAAGTATCGCAGATCCATCTTTTTCAACTCAAAATTAGTAAAAAACCCAATCATTATAAAATTGATCTGACACATTTTTCTGATTCAACCTTTTTCTGACTCAATTTCATTCAGCTCAAAATGGGTGATCAATATGGGTACTTACTTTGTTTTTATCACCATTTTTATTTAAATGTTTGCGACAGTAGTTTCGTAGCAGGTGCTACTATATTTTCAAGCAAAATAATAATAGCGATAAGAAGCGAAGTATATTGTTGAGGAAGAGAATCGATGTAAACCAAAGTTTCCCAGCCTTTTAGGATTCGCGGCTCAATTTTCAATAGCAATTTTCATCGCGCCCCCTCGCGTATCATAAAATATACAATAATGATGTATTCTGAGTTTTCCAGCTCTAAACCTACACTATTACCCTGCTTTTAAACCTTAGAAATTACCAAGAATACGAAAATTTATATACATTTGGCAACACCGATCTTCGGCATTGACAGAACAAGAATCCGGTGCCTTTTTAGTGCTTTTGCGTTTATCATGTTGGGACTTTTCAACATTGGACCTTCAAGAAACTGGATTTTCTGCAATGGCTTTATTGAAGGCAAAAAATAGATCTCAGCTAAATATAGAAAAAAACTGAAGAGTCTATTTCTAATATCAAGCCTTCCTTCGAAAAACTTTGATATGCTGAACAGGCCCAAGGAAGTCACTAATAAATTTTTGAATTAGTTAGTTTTGATTTAGAAGGTTTCGATGTAGTAAGTTGTTTTAATTCAATGAGTTTATTATCGAATATAATATTTTCTCTTGGATATAATCAAGCCCCTCCTTTAGTGTGCTTGCGCCCCACTGTGAGGACGCCCCCACAGGTTGAGAATAGCAAATCTAAGCTATCAATTCTGGGATCGCTATCATAAAATCTTCACGAGTTTACTCGTAGGCTGTTCTAGGCAATTCCTCTATGATATTGTGCAGTTCGGTTTTCGCCACACTTGCAAAGGGGGGATGCTGTTCTTTCCCTTTATGCAGGAAGTAAGACCATCTACCATGCTGGGTTCGAATCCTTTTCATAGGAGACCATGGTTTAAGTAGTAATTCGTAGCCCGGTGGTTTTTGGGTAATGCATGGCATTTGGTTGTTCTTTTTATAGTTAAAGTGTATTATCACAAAGTAACGGACAAATCAATCCAATATTTTAGAGAGTAACATACAGTATTTGATGTAACCAAAGTGTCATCATATTGATCAGAGAGTTTTTGTTCTATGGAATAATTACCCTTCATTGAAACACTCATTGAAAATTAATGATATGTATTCAATATAAACTATACATTAGCCTCCCTGGTCGGATGAAAAATACTGTTTTTTTTTATCTCGAGGGACCTATAGTTTAACGCCGGTTCCGAACAGCCAATGGGCTTGTAAACGATGTACATTACCCAATAATTTAATCATATATATAGAACCACTAAATTCCGGACATACACAACACCCAAGAGCAAGGTGGGACTCGAACACAATGAAATGTCACACAAAATGATGGAGTCCTATTGTAAAATATTAGGTTCAAATTATTAACAATAAAACAAAACTTTTTTTCGAAATCAAGAATAAGTGTTAAATTTTTTTCAATGCTCACAATAGTAGCCGTTCACAGAGTAACAACGTTCATCAAAAAAATAAGATTTTTTTGTTTCCTTGCATAAAAACCATTACTATATCCTATTCAATGAGATCTATAATAATAACATTATCTAGTTCAGTTGTTGTGCAGTAGATAATTGAATAATAAAACATAAATAATTTAATAATAGGAAAATAAACTTACCACGCCACACTTCTCTATTGAACCATGAGAGGTTATCTGCCTGGGTATCGTAATAACCTAGAACAACGTAGTTCCCATTTATGACCTGCTCAATCTGCGTCAAAGCGATCCGATCTCCCTGCGAGCTGAACGCCACAAATCCCTGGAAAACCGAACTCTGTTATCTATGCGTGCCATTTTACCTACTACACTTAACCTAATCTTCTGTGCTCCACTAACTCGAGTGGTTTCGAATGTTTACGTTGTTGGAGAGACCTTTACATCGGATTGTGTTCGCCAAGTTAGTTCAGCAGAAATCACTTGATATGTTGACAGATAAAGGAGGGTAATACACGAAGAGGAGCGTAAATGTTCACTTTCGAAGTGAGTTTCTCTCGGGTTGCTCTCATGATAGATAGAGGTTATAAGAAGTTTTGACAGTTCCACTGAAAAATGGCCGCGGTGGGGTGTATTCGGAAGTCATTAATTATGCCACATCGTTCTTTTCTAATTATCAAAGATTCTGTATAGCGGCCAAATATTTTTCCTGGCGGTTATTCAATATTTTCACTGCATGTGATTAATTACATAGTCTTAAGTCTACGGGAACAGAAAATGCTTTAATAAAATCTACATTCATCTTGAATCATATTGATGGGTAAGATATTGTTGTTTAAAAAATTACAAATCCTAAAAAGAATATTCAAAAAAGCGATTATCAAAAGATAATCATATCGAATTTCGATATGCTGTCTATTGAAATTTCGTTAAAATTTTCCATTCTGACTCTTTAGAGTTTACTATGAAATTTGCAAATTTATTTTTGGTTAGTATATTAATAGTGAAAAAAAAAATGTTTCATTGACCGTTACGTCATGAGAATGAATTGATAATTCATTTATAGGAATCTTATGATTTTATTGAAATATTTTGAAAAATTTTTTTTGTCAAAATATGACTCATCTCAATTTTTCAAGAATATTCTTTTTAGGGTTTCGTACCCTGAGCGTAAAAACGGAACCCTATTACTAAGATTTCGCTATCTGTCTGTCCGTCGGTCCGTCCGTCTGTCCATCTGTCTGTCTGTCTGTCACCAGGCTGTATCTCAAGAACCGCGATAGCTAGATAGTTAAAATTATCAGAAATTATGTATTTTTGTTGCCGCTATAACCACAAATACTAAAAAACGCAATTTTTTTGCCCTTTTTTGCTATATATATATATCAATAATGGCAACAGGTAGGCAGTTGCAATATTCACAAAATACTCAGTTGTATTTTTAATTGTAATTATTCAATCATAAAATTGAAATAAAATAAATATTTAAGGAGGGCAATGAATGGTAACAGGTAAGCTGTTACCATATTTACTTTAATAATAAATAATAAAATGAAAATAAAATAAATATTTAAGGGGGGCATAGTCAATGGTACCGAACCCTTCGTGCGCGAGCCCCACTCTCACTTGGCCGGTTTTTTTTTATTATGAGATCTTTCAAAATTCATCATGAATTTATTGTATTTGTGTTGAAATTTTGAAAAGTCTGAAAGTATTTAAAATATTGTTGATTAATCTAAAAAACTTATTTATTAGCTCGATTGAGATATAGATATTTTGAATTCATTCAAATATGGTTCTAACTATTATCCGTGTTCTCAAGAAGGTAGTATTCCTTTTCTAGTCTTTGGAAAATATTCTGTAATATAGACCATCACAATTTTTGAAGAATAACTAGAAAAAATCTGAAAGTAGGTGTGACAGTCTAGATTAAATTAGAATGGTTAGTTTTGATTAATCAAATTATATTTCAATAACCATGACTTATTTCAATTGATAGTAGCAAGGTTATTATCATTGAATAAAAATAATATATTATTTGGATACTATCATCAAATTATTGAACAAATGAATAAATGATTCGAATCCAAGATGTCCAATTTTTTGCCACTTCATTTTTTGTCATCCAGTATTGTTTATTTCACCTTAAGGACTATAATATCTAACCAAACGTTGTTGAAAATAATTCCCCGCTTGGGATTTTCGATTTCGTTATGGCTTAGAGATGAAAACATTGAAATTTATACGGTTTCATCGAAAATTTATTGTTTGTTTTAATCGATACTTCCCAAAGCTGTGGCAATTTACTTAGGGAGGTATTAATAGCTTTTTGTTGATTACAGCTTTGTAGTTACTCAAGTAATCAATATTTTTTATGTAATACATATATTTAGGAAATAAACTAAGTTTCATATTATTCTGAACACTGTAATAATGTTTTTCTGTATATCTACTATTTTATTTCAAATGAACATCACACTATAATCACAGAAACTTTATTAGTCTTGAGCTTTAAATATATGGTTTGACAATCAACTCAAGGCTCCCAACAACCATTCAAAAGTTAAATATAATTGATATGTAAAACTAAACATACCATCAACAAGAGAACTGTTATTTTTCTCAACAGTGGAACTTTTCCGCACCCGAGTGCGAAAAATCCACTTCACGCACTAATTAATAACAACATTCTATCTGCGAGCAAGTGAAAACAATGAAAAAGCACTAATAATTATTTTTAATAACAAGTAAACTGAAACTATATTATTCTAGAACATTGGAGAACAGGAAACAAATTAATTATTGAAATTGGTATTATTAGAAATATTAATAGTGAAAGAAACTTGGCATATTAGAAATTATCTCCAGGTTCCGAGAATTCTGTCAGTTCGATGTCATATTAATTAGAATATGAGGCTCATTTTCAAAATTTGAAGAATATGACTTCGACGTTGATTGAGTAGATGCTTTGGTCGGTTTAAGAATATTGTTCGACATGATTTTTTTTGGTTATTGCCTTCAGCTAAAGAGGTATACTAGAATTCCGCACTAGTGCGAAAAAAAACCAATTTTTCACACTAAAATGCGTACGAAAAAGTACACATTTCCGCACAATCATAAAACAAAACTGTTGTCACCTTAAAATTACTTCCTACAATCTTTATGCGCATAGTATTGAAACTTTCCGAGAAAAACAAAAAAGTAAAGATGTGACTTTAATGAGATACGATCTGCTCGTTAAGGAATTCGATCATTATTCATAATATTTCAATTATCTCGAGATTCTAAGCAAATTCTTAGTTAATCAGAATGCGAATTTGATTTAACTCATTAGATTCTCCCGCTAGATCTTAACACAATGAGCTGATTAGTTTTTCGTCTCCGTCGGCTTTCGCATAGCTCGAAAGTTGCCTGTAAATGTACCGGGAAAGTGAAATACAAAAATTATCTTAAAATGGAAATAAAATTTTGAAGAAAATTAATATTGAAGTTAAGTATCCGATTACGGAGTTCATAACTACTATTTTCGATTGAAAAATCCATCAGAATATTTATTTTTTCCACACTATATATATATATATATATATATATATATATATATATATATATATATATATATATATATATAGTTAACGGTATCCCTAGACACCCCCTTTACGCTCCCCATCATATGTGACGTCAGGACGGACGAGTGGTAGAAGCAGACATGCGCCTTACCAATGCAGCAGTAACGAACTACTGCGCACGAGAGAACAGTGAAGACAAAAGAGTCGAGTATGCTTGAACGTATGAACAAGTTGTTAACGTAGGGAGCAATAAACGGAATTGGTCTAAATAGTTATTCTTATTTGTGTAAATCAACCCCAGTATTTAAAATTTACCCCGAGTATTTAACATATATATATATATATATATATATATATATATATATATATATATATATATATATATATATATATATAATTATATTTTTCAACACAAAGAAACTGTTTTTAAAAATAACGATTTTATTCAGAGCGATGTTTACAGTACTAAAGTTCAAATCAAACTTAACTTCTATTATTCTAATTGTGCTCTCTCTAGCTAAAAGGACGAATCAGCATTTCATATATTTTATGCGAAGCGTCTACAACTACAATTCAGCACTTTAAAAGGGAGATACAGGCTGTCTCTCATATAACTATATATATATATATATATATATATATATATATATATATATATATATATATATATATATATATAAAAAAAAATAATATATATATATATATATATATATATATATATATATATATAAAGATAATAATATTCTTTGACTTTTCAAAATCATTATAATTTGAACCTATTTCGAACATCACGTGGGTAAAGGTTTCTGTGGTTTCCCTTACCATCTAATAATAACATATTTGAATGTTAATATTGGACTGAATAGCACATAATAAATAACAGAAAACTGCCACAGCCGAAAAAATTTTGATGAAACATAGTAGTCTTTTTCAACTAATCAAATTTTTTCAAATCAATAAATGTCAAAGAAATTCCAATATTTCAAAAGTTTTGAAAAAGCCACGAATGTCGTGGCCAAACGTAAACTTTTAAATAAAATCGAGTTTTTCTGAGATTCGCCAAGCCTGTTATTGCTAATAATTATCAAAAAGTTATATATATATATATATATATATATATATATATATATATATATATATATATATATATATATATATATATATATATATATATATATATATATATATATACATAATATTATATACATAATTGGTGTGATGAACTTCTAGCAAATTTTATGAGGACCAAGAATTGAAGGTCTATATCTGTCAGGAGGAATCTACAGCTCAAATTACTCCAATATCCATGAAGAGTACAAGTTTTGAAAAGAATGTTCCATATAAATGGACAAATAGTTTGAACCAATTTTGATCAATCAATTATTCGAAATAGCTTCTATCTGTCGTTATCCTCAATCCCTGAAAAACTCTTCACTTTTTTGTGTTGTTCAGATGTAAATCTAGCCCAGTTGTTCCGTCTTAATTAAACGAAACTTCGACGATGTGTCCCGAACAGAGCGATAATTAATGTCCTTTATCGTTAGGAGCGTAATTCGCACAAAGTCTTCTCAAACTAGTTAAAAGATAATTAACTAGGTCTTACCGAGACACCTAAAAACTGCGTCGAATTGATTGCCGAGTAGATATCGTCTGCAATTTCCTTGTTGTTGTAGTTGAAATCTTTCAAACTTTTTCCGTACTTGTGCAGCCTGTCCATTGTTTTGTTGAATGCTGCAAAATATAATTGAAATCATTATTGATTTTTGAAATTTCGATATGCGTAACACAGAGTTTGACTTAATTATTTTTCCAAAATCTTGGAGCAAACAATACGGGTAGAGATCGTGAAATAAGTGCTGCCCTGAAGTTTAACGCCTGTTCACAGCGGCCTTGTAAACTATGTACATTACCCAACAATTTTTAATCATATATAACCACTAAATTCCGGACATACACAACACCCAAGAGCAAGGTGGGACTCGAACCCACAACCCTCGGTTTACAAACGGTATAAGGCGGTTCACCTTACCGCTGGTCTACCGAGGCCTCAGGCACAACATTTTTATTTTATTATATACTAGCTGACTTGGCAAGCGTTGTTCTGTCATATAAATTATTACTATCTATCTATAGTGCTATTCGCGAAAATATAAATCCGCGAACACAGTTGCGCGCTATTAATAGGCACACGGCACCGGCACACCCCTTGCCCAACGACCGCTGCGAAGCGCAACGAAACGTACGGCCCGCCAGCCGCTATGCCTCTGCTTTTCAAATCTCTGATATCTTCTACGATATCCAATTTAATGAAATGCTGTTCAAACCAGTTTTGATCTACATAAAATGTAAAACGTATGTAATGTATTTAATTGGATAAGGATAATACCGTATTGCATAAAATAGCTTGGTAAATGACACATTTTCTTTTATACTTAATATGTAGAAGATAGAAATGGTAAATATGAGCTATCCTTAGGAGATGAACATATACTAACTCGGACGTTTTTATCATCTTTTCAAGATATACAATTCCGTAGTATATTAATTTGATTTATCCCGTAAGGTTTAGCCAGCATTTGCGATTTAAGCGCGCAAAAAAATATATTTTACGGCTTTTCTGTACTATATTATGTTTATATCATGCATATAAATCTTCCTCTTGAATCACTCTATCTATTGCTGATAACTGCATTAAAGTCCGTTGAGTAGTTCAAAAGACAACAGCGAGAGCGATTTCATTTTATACTATGTCAATATCATAGAGATAATACAGATAGAGTAGGTATGCCTATAGGTGGGAGCGTCCTACGAGTAAAAAGAGAAAGAGAATCGGGTAGGTATGCTATCTCTCTCTAGCATTGCTTATGCGCTTCGTTTGTACTTCGTACAAACGAAACATTTTATTCCGTGCTGACATGAATAAGTCCGACGCTCATGCGCCCGTAGACAAGGACAGCATACGTATGTCATTCTCTCTCTCTTTCTAAAGGCCGGACGCTCTCGCTTACACACGCGCCTATAGTATGTCTACTCTATCTGTATTACCTCTATCGCCTATATATTAATTGCCAGGTCCAATTTTTCCATTCTAAAATGGCTTCAGAAATGCAACCCGGCTGCGCGTTCCAAAAAGTTCATTTTCACAGAAAGTGAATAGCTAATTTTCATAATTCTTTTATTTAAAAACTTTCCACGTGGAGTAACACTCAGATGTTTCTAGTTTGTCTTGATCGGTTAAACAGTGTTGGAGTTTATCGATCTCATACAAATTTATGTTTTTTATTTCGATAAGAAAGTATGTACGAGTATGTATAGGCAATATAAAAATTTGCACGGTCGGCATTTTTCCGTAATACCTTATAGAGCAATATTCCAGAGCCCCCAGAGATAACTTGTTTTCTCAGCAATAATATGTATGGGATGAACTAGTGTTCGTATGCACTTTCAGTGCAAGCATACCTGCTAGCTTGGACCGAAGGCCAATTTCCAGGTACAATATGCTTAAGGTGGGCAAAAACTCAACTTGCTTTTTTTGAATTCTCAGGGCTGATTTTTATATACTCTTCAAAAAATACTATAAAAATTAATAGTTCTTACTGTCAGACACTTCCCGTCGGCCTTTGCAAGACGTTTTAAAGGTCCCACAAAAATAATAGAATTTTACTTATATTCTCAGTTTTGTTTTTTAATATTTTGATACTCGAGGTACTATTTCAATACCTTCTGTAAGCATCCAGACCCATCCTAAGGGCAAAACAACCCCCCAGACACACATTAGGTGTCCCTATGAGTATACGTGCAAGGACATGATTTGCCCATTCAAGCGCTAGAGTGATTATCTATGCGAGTCGTTCTCCCTTCTATACTTACCCTCTACTTTAGCCTGCTCTATGTTTGAGTATACGTACTTTTGTGTTTAATATATATTTTATACGAACACGTTTCACTCTGCTTTGAACAGACTCGATAATATACTATATACTAAACAAAAAAGTACGTATACTCAAACCTAGAGTAGGCTAAAGTAGACAGTAAGTACAGAAGGAAGATTGACGCGTATAGATAATCACTCTAGCGTTCTTCTTCTTCAACTATTCATGTTGTGCGTGATACAGTGATACACGAATAGAAGGGAGCTACAGTTTTAAGACGGTTCCGAACCTCTTTATAGAGAGGCTTTACAAGGCATAGAATACTACTCGTTGGATTGCCTTCCAAGAGGTGGCTCCACATTAATTCGTTGGTTCGGCCGGGAGTCGATCCGTCGACCTTTTGTTCAATAGTCAAACGCACTGACCACTGAGCTACGGTTGAACGGGCGAATTATGCCTGCGCTCATACTCATAAAGACACTTAATTTGTGTCTGGGGGAATGTTTTGCCCTTACGATAGGTCTGGCTGTTAACAGAAAGTATTGAAATAGTACCCTGATTATCATATATATAAATCAAGACTAAGAATATAAGTAACCTTCCAATAATTTTTTTTGACCTGCAAAGCTTCTGGCAAAGTTTTCCGCCGACGGGAAATGTCTAGCAGTAATAATTATTAATTTTAACATTATTCTTTGAAGCATATATTAACATCAGCCCTGAGAATTTAAGAAAAGTAAGTTGATTTTTTGCCCACCTTAAGCACCTAGTACCTGGAAATTGGCCGTCGGCACAAGCTAGCAGGTATGCATACACTGAAAGTACATATAGGAACACTACTTTATCCCGTACATATTATTGCTGAGAAAGATATGTCTGGGGGCTCTGGGATCTTGGACTATTGGAGCAGCAACTATATTTTGTTGCAAACATCTTTCAATGTTCAACGTTTAAGAAGTTACATGGTGACTGTCATTTCATCCTACTAGTTCATCATTTGTCATGTCAGCTATTATATGGTATGTTGAGACACTAACAGTTTGTGGCGCATTGTTATGAATAGTTGTTGTAAGTAATGGAGTAGAGTAGGCTGAAGTAGACAGTAAGTACAGAAGGGAGATTGACGCGTATAGATAATCACTCTAGCGTTTTTCTTCTTCAACTATTCATTTATTTATTTATTTATTTATTCACGGGATGCCCATTTACAAAAAAAATACAAAAAATTAAAATCTTAAATCTAGATTAATCTAGCATTTACCTCACAGCAAAACTGCTTTAGTGAGGTACAAAAACATAAGTCGGCGTTTAAATAGCGATTACCATAACCCAACATTCTATTAATAGGTGCATTAATCATATAGTTAGTACGACAGACCGGGTACGCGAATAAGTTGTCACTCCTAGTTCTTCTGAACGGTACGTGAAGGCAAATTTGGCCAAGTAAATCATTAGAGTCAACAAGATTATTCAGACACTTAAAGAGAAACACCAAATCAGATATAATTCTTCTTACTGATAAAGGCTGTATACCCAACTGAGTGCGAATAAATGTCACGGAAAAATTGATTCGAGGAATTGACCTCCTGAAGGAAATGTAAAGCAAAAATTTATTCTGCACCCGTTCAATATATTGCGAATCAGCCTCGTAATGAGGTGACCAAACAATTGACCCGTACTCAACAATAGGTCTACAAAAAGCAAAATATAGCAATTTCACAGTAGCCTCATCAGAGAATTCAGCTGAATTCCGACGAATGAACCCCAACACTCTCAATGCACGGTTAGTCATTATTCTGAAGTGTTCCTTGAACTCAAGTTGACTATCCAAATTTATGCCAAGATCACTAATGATATTAACACGCTCAAGACTTGCACCATCAACCGAGTATGGATAAAATACTGGGTTACTGGTTCGATGGAAGGTAATACATTTACATTTCAGAAAGTTCATACTCAGCAGAAGACCCGAAAGCCATTCCACCACAGCCAACACGTCCGATTGAAGATCAGCAGCATCAGCAACTGAGGAGATGGATTTATAGATCTTCAAGTCATCAGCAAATAACAAAACTTTAGAATGCTTAACAACTAGAGATAGATCATTAACAAAAGTGAAAACAAAAAAGGGCCGAGGTGACTACCATGCGGAATACCTGACGTAACCAGGATTGTTTTAGATTTGAAATTTTCAACTTTTACAACTTGAGATCTATTTTTGTAATAGCTCCTTATCCACTTCAAAAGACTGCCCGTAAAACCTACTGACTCAACAACAGAGTCTAAGATAGTGTGGTTAACTTGGTCAAAGGCTTTAGATATATCTGTATAGCAACCATCCACCTGGTTACCTCTTTGAAATTCGTTGTAAATGAACTGAACATATTCGACTAGATTGGTTAGACTAGATTTTCTTTTCATGAATCCGTGCTGTTGGGAAATAATAATTTGTCCTAAACTGAAGGAAATTTTGTCCAATACAATGCTTTCAAAAACCTTAGGAATATTACACAAAATACTAATCGGGCGATAGTTACGCACATCGTTCACTTTTCCTGACTTAAAAATTGGTGTTATATAACTTGATTTCCACATGATAGGAAAGATGCCCGACTGAAGTGAGGAATTGAATAATTTACACAGAGGAGCCGCTAACGAATCCACACAATTCACTAAAAATGCTGCAGGTAGGCCATCCGGTCCACAGCACCGTTTGGGAGAGAGGCCTTTTATTTTGAGACTTACCTCATCAATACTGGTGAGAAAACCATTCACGTGAAACACAGCATTATGCTGTGTAAAAGTAGGAATAACAGAAGGTTGTTGGTTATTAAATACCGAAGCAAAGTGATCAGCAAAAAGATCAATGACCTCCTGAACTGTAGTAGCTGACTTATCTTCCAAAAACATAGAAGATGGAATTGAATTAAGATTATTTCTTTTATTGATGAAGTTCCAAAACTGTTTCGGGTCCTTTTTTATTGCGGATTCTGCATTATTAACAAATTCGTCATAACATCTCTGTGTTTCTAGTTTGCATTCAGACCGTAGATTCGAAAAGATAAGGTAGTCCGAAACACTACCAGATATCTTGTAATTTTTATGTGCTTTTTTTTTCTCGGTTATTAAAGATTTCAAACTAGGTGTGAACCAAGCAGGGTAATCCGACGATGAAATGATTTTACTAGGTACAAATTTCAAAATAGCGCTTGAAACAATTTCATAAAAGTGCTGAACACAATTATCGATAGAATCAACATCGAGTTCAACATCCCAGTCGAAGTCACGAAAATAATCATTAACGGCAATAAAATTACAATTCTTGATCTAACACAGTTTCAGTGGGTTTCATCTCCGATACAGTGTTACAGTGGAAACTGAAATGTTCATGTTGTGCGTGATACAGTGATACACGAATAGAAGGGACCTACAGTTTTACGACGGTTCCGAACGTCTTTATAGAGAGACTTTACAAGGCATAGAATACTACTCGGTGCATTGCCATTGCCTTCCAAGAGGTGGCTCCACATTAATTCGTTGGTTCGGCCGGGAGTCGATCCGTCGACCTTCTGTTCAATAGTCAAACGCACTGACCACTGAGCTACGGTTGAACGGGCGAACTATGCTTGCGCTCATACTCATAAAGACACTTAATTTGTGTCTGGGGGAATGTTTTGCCCTCGCGATAGGTCTGGCTGTTAACAGAAGGTATTGAAATAGTACCCTGATTATCATATATATAAATCAAGACTAAGAATATAAGTAACATTCCATTATTTTTTTGGGTCCTGTAAAGCTTCTGGCAAAGTTTTCCGCCGACGGGAAGTGTCTAGCAGTATAATAATTATTAATTTCAACATTATTCTTTGAAGCATATATTAACATCAGCCCTGAGAATTTAAGAAAAGTAAGTTGATGTTTTGCCCACCTTAAGCACCTAGTACCTGGAAATTGGCCGTCGGCACAAGCTAGCAGGTATGCATACACTGAAAGTACATATAGGAACACAACTTTATCCCGTACATATTATTGCTGAGAAAGATATGTCTGGGGGCTCTGGGATCTTGGACTATTGGAGCAGCAACTATATTTTGTTGCAAACATCTTCCAATGTTCAACGTTTAAGAAGTTACATGGTGACTGTCATTTCATCCTACTGGTTCATCATTCATCATGTCAGCTATTATATGGTATGTTGAGACACTAACAGTTTGTGGCGCATTGTTATGAATAGTTGTTGTAAGTAATGGATCCACCATGATATGGCATATCTTTTGTTAATTACTTCGATAATTAATAGTATTTCTATTCGTCTATTAATAACGTATGTGCGTTCTTACACTTGATTCTTGTTAGATTATTTTAAAGCCCTAATAGGTTGTGTCATAATTATGAAAACACGTTTTTATTTATTTTCAGATACGATATTTGTAGATGTCCAAGCGAGATTTCGATTACTTGTATGAATCAATTATGTCGTTTGCAGGGCCGGCCTAAAGCGAAAATTGCAAGTGTGCCAGACTCAAATTTTATGCCCCTGGGGGTCTCGGGGGTATGGAATTTTTTGAAATTTAAGGTCCAAAAACACAGTTCTTGTGCACTTTTGCGCCTTGTAGAACATTAAATTTATGTATGACAATTTGATTCTTTATTGATATGTTCAGTACTCTTCCTTGTACTATTACCACTATTATGTCAAATAAACTAATGAAAGCTTAACTCTAGGTAACGTTGCAATGATTTTTATGCTTATACTGCAATTACTCTAAGAATAAATACTTAGCTAATGGCTATATATATATATATATATATATGTATATATATATATATATATATATATATATATATATATATATATATATATATATATATATATATATATATATATATATATATATATATATATATATATATATATATATATATATATATATATATATATAAATTGAATTTTTGGTGCCAACCATCATATAAAGTCATGAAACTATCTTGGTCCCTGGTCGAACTTTTCTAATCGCACCCATTTTAGTAAGCAGGATTGCAAAGTGAAAAACTGCTAATAATCAAACAAGAACTAACGTAGCTACACTAGTGAAAATAAGAGAATATAACCGAAAAATTTGTGAATGGAAATGTCAGTAGAAATTCGGAAGAAGTTAAGGTAGGTACCATAATCTTCAGAGACTTGAAAATTGAATTATAGAAACAAAGGATGTACAAAAAACAAAGAGGACTGTTTATTGGAATAATTGTAAAACACGATGGAAAAAATTCCAAAACTAAAACAAAAACCATATTGAATGTTAATGAAATATAAAGATAAGGAAAATAATGTGAAGAAAAACTAATTATTCAATCGACACATAAAAAAATTGAATAAAGCAAAATAAAACTAATTATCCAAAAAATGGAGACGAGCTTGTTCAATACTTTCATATTACTATGTAACTCATATCATTAATATTGGAAATGTAATATGAAATTACCACTAACTTCACAAATGAGCGATGGATGAATGCTTTCATATATGGTGTGTACGCTTCATAGAAACGAAAAAAACTCTATCGCAGCGGGCTGCATTAGAAGAGCAGGCTTTCATAACGTATCCAGTTTAGAAAATATATTTTCAAATTCAAACAAAAATTCGCCCTCTAATGTGTAAATAGTATTCATTTCCTCCCCGGGGGATCAACCCAATTCGTACCAAAACCAATCACATCCAAGGTATACGAAACTACGTACTCTATTTTTATAAAATTGCGCCCTTTATCGTGTGAACAAGATTGATTTCCTCCTCCGCGGGGTCAACCCTCCAACCAATATATATAGAAATAAATAGCATTCAAGATATCGTACGAAACTACCTACCTACAAAGTTTCAACCCTATGGTACCAAAATTGCGCCTTCTATCGTGTAAACATGATTTATTTCCCTGGGGTGTCAACCCCACAACCAATTCGCATTAAAACCTATTCCATTCAATATATCATACGAAACTACCTACTCATAAACTTTCAATCCTATTGCTCCAAAATTACGCCCTTTATCATGTAAACAAGATTTATTTCTTCCTCTAGGGGGTCAACTCTCTAACCAATTCGAACCAAAACCGATCCCGTTCAAGATATCATACAAAACTACCTAGATACAAACTTTCAACTCTATTGCTACAAAATTGCGACCTTTATCGTGTGAATAAGATTTATTTTCCCACCTCCCAACCAATTCGAACCAAAAACAATCCCATCCAAGATATTATGCGAAACTACCTATTTACAAACTGTCAACCCTATTGCTTTAAAATTGCTTCCGTTATAGTGTGAACAATGCTAAAATACATACGAACACACACACACACACACACACACACACACACATATATATATATATATATATATATATATATATATATATATATATATATATATATATATATATATATATATATATATATATATATATATATATATAATCTCTTGATAATTATTAGCAATAACAGGCTTGTTGAATCTTAAAAAACTCGATTTTATTGAAAAGTTCTTTTCAATAAAATCGAGTTTTTTAAGATTCAACAAGCCTGTTATTGCTAATAATTATCAAGAGATTAGAAATAGTTCACAGGCAACAACAATTCGAATAAATATATATATATATATATATATAGGTTTTTTACGATAAACAGACGATGACGTCACATTTAGTTACTTTCCTGCTTATCAGAACAAAAATTAATTTAGCAACCGTAAATACAATTTATCCTCAACAGCCAGGGCAATTTATAGCTAACGGGTTGGCAAAACTTCAAGGCGTTGTCAGATCAACTGGTAAAATTCCCCAGTCTGTTTTGACGTTTATCGACATTCGATCATCGTCTAATATTTACAAGTTTTTATGGTGCTTTTAAATTCATTGTTTCTTTAAGATTAAAAAAACAGCTATTTTCATAACTAATTATTTACGCAAATCTGCAGTGTGTAGTTAATAAAATGCCGAAGCAGCTGAACAGTAAATGTCAAGAGATGGTAACATCTTTGTTAAGCTATTTTGAACGAGAATGCCGAAATGGGGGCCCGCTGCTCCCGCTAACTGCTGTAAGAGACGTAAGTAATAGTATTCGCTATTTGTATTCATTATTATTAATATTATTGTTACATATTTAAATGTAAAGGTTGATTAAACTTGATATATTATTCTTTCATAAATTGAAATAATTATGTTGTAGAGAGTTGCAGAAGCATTACAACTTAGCCTTACTACTGTTAACCGTATTGCCGCCAAGCATAATAGAGGTGAACAGCCTAAAAGCCCACCTAAAAAGAGAAAACGCATAAAACCTACTGTTGAAATTGATAACTTTGACCAAAATGCTTTCCGAAATGTTATATACGAAATGTATGGAAACAGTGAGTATATTGAATATATTGTTTAATTTTATTCACACTTAACTAACACAATAGTTTTTCAGAGGAACACATAACCTTGAAAACTTTGAAAGACAAACTCCAAGAGCGTGAACTCTTTAATGGTTGTTTGACATCACTCTGGAAGATATTGAAAAATATTGGATTCAAATACCAAAAAGATGATCCTCGTCGTGGTTTAATGGAGTTGCCACATATTGCATTAAAACGTGTACATTTTTTACATGAATATGTCAAGATAAAAAGGGAAGGTTTATATCAATTTGTGTTTTTGGATGAGACCTGGATATTTAAAGACGGTACTGTTGGACGTTCTTGGCAAGATTCTAATCCTAGAACGGTAAAAAAAACAGAACAAGCAATTGGTGTATGGAAAAAGGCTTTAGAAAAAGTGACTCCTGATATTTGGTTCAGGACAGTAGAGCACACTGAAAAAATTATACAAGATTGGTGGGATAGAGAAGTAGTATTCGATAGACAGGATGTGCCTCCACTTATTATTAATTTTGACAGTGATGATGAAGATAGTGATGATTTTGAGATGGATTAGTGGAAACCTTGTGTTCTATTTTTCTATATTTTTCTCCAATTTGCTTTATTTCCACCTTTTTGTATATTCACAATTTATTGTTTTCATTATCAACATAAGTAAAACTTTGAAATACAATATAAAATCAGGAAGGTAGTGACTTAACGTAATTGTCATACAGTCTTCAAATTATTATCAGAAGGAGCAGAGACTTTGAGCAGGTTATTCCAGTTGTTGATAAAGAAATGTTCACTCGATATTTCATTATTTCAATTTGCATTGGTGGATTATCACAGCTATATATAAAAAGTCTAATAGCACACCTATACGTAGCCAGCTACCTAAGTCGATATATTTTTGTGAATAACACCTCACACAAAATTAAAACTGCATAATATGAAACAGAGATACGAATGAAACCATGGAGCATCTTAATTCAACTTCCCAATGTATGATTGTGTAGGAAATAGACTCATTATATCACAAAATTATTCAGATGATCTATATTCACTTCTTGTTCCAAATAATGCAGCAGTGATGATACAAATGTATACCTTCATAAGTGAAGCGATTTTATTTTATGTATCTATATTTATCTTTTTCATTCTATTTCCATTATAATAAATATAATAGATGTATAAAGAAACAATATTTAAATTTGCATGAAGATGATTACAGTTGTATTGATTCCTTTTACCATAAACATTTTTCATAAATAAATATTTTTTTACTTAGGCTCTACGAGGCACGGACCAATAAAAAAGAAGAATTGTCAATCTAACATCAAATTGACTTTTCTAGTTTTCGTAAAGTGAAGAAAAAAACTACAGCTTGGCAACATCAAAATATTTTGTTTTGCAACGTCATCGTCTGTTTATCGTAAAAAACATATATATATATATATATATATATATATATATATATATATATATATATATATATATATAAAATTTATAATTTTTTTTTCCAAAAATTGGTCAATTTAATGCCCCCCCAAAAGGCTTGAGTGTGCGGCTGCATACTTCGCACACCCCTCAGGCCGGCCCTGGTCGTTTGACGTTTCATAGAAATCCTGAAGATATTTAGAGAATGTGCGTTATAATAGAAAAGGATGAAATGGGAAATATATTTTAACTAAGGGAATATGCTTTCGTTTCCAAAAATTGAATAACCTACTTTGGTAAATAAAAAGCCTATCTAGTCTAGCAAGAAGAGAAAGACTATAAAGAGTGATTTGAGCTATTTTTTTGTTTATCAATTAGTTGCATGGTAGTAGTAAGTTGAATTTCATTGTTCTAAAAATATTTTTTTACCTTGTATAAGTCCTTTTTTTTGTAAAAGGAAATTTTTGGAATGAATATATTGAGTTACATATTATGAAATTTGAAGATATTCTGGAACAATTGATGAACTATGAATTCGCTTAGTTGAAAATTATAGGATGTATTATGAATGAATTTATGAAAAAAGTAGTTTTTTTTCGTTCGTTTAGAAAGAGAATACTGTTCTGTTTAGAAAAGAATGGTCGTCAGTTTGAACATTTGTTATACACACATGTGTTGTTCAAATTAAGGAAGTTGTATCTGTCTAAAATATAATATAAGTGAAGCATTATCAGATTTTATTATAAATTTGACACGGAGAAAGCTCATACACGCTGGAAATTTAAAAGTTGAAGTTGAAACCACATTTCAACAAAATATGAATTATCCCAAAAATTGCACGGTATAGGTAAGGTAAACCTTGATGAAACTCTCCTTTACTTTGTTCGTAGTAGCAGAACATGTTATTATATATAGAAGGTTTCATTTTTAAAAATACAACCTTGATACATTTCAAGTTTTTAGCACCCTGTAAATTGTGAAAATCATTTTAAAATGCCTCTCTAGTGGCCCGCTACCCATCAACTTTGTTTCTTCATTCAGACGCAATATATATATATATATATATATATATTTATATATATATATATATATATATATATTTATATATATATATATATGTATATATATATATATATAGTTATATATATATATACATATATATATATATATATATATATATATATATATATATATATATATATATATATATATATATATATATATATATATATATATATATATATATATATATATATATATATATATATATATATATATATATATATATATATATATATATTTATATATATATACATATATATATATATATATATATATATATATATATATATATATATATAGGATGTCCCGTAAATAACACGCCAGAGTGACACTGGAGGTAGATTGGCTTCAGGTCAATCAGATAACATCAACATGACTTTAGTAAAAGTTTTCTGGTTTTCGAGATATTGCCACTCTTATGTTTTTTTCAAAAATCTATACTTTTTGGCCAATTTCTCGCCTGTTTTGAATATAAATAAATTCTAACTCATGGTTTTTTTTCTTGTGCTATCATCAATATATGGTTGAGACAATCGACCTATCATTTCACCAAAAACTAGCTCGCTAACCTCAAAAAAAAATTAAGTTGTTTCAATTTAATTTAAATCCGAAAACCTTAAGTAAAGTTTGACTATTTACTGTGAAAAAATATTGTACCAGACAGAATCAGCAAATGATCTTAAAAACTAGCCTATTTAATGCTCTTTCGAAAGCGGTATAACATTTGTGGTTTTTTTCTTTCAAAAGTCTAAAAATTCCAATTTTTGTTATTGAAGTCGTGCTACTTGCGAAATACACTGCGCCGCAAATTTAACGTATAGCTTATATATTTCCTAAGTTTTGACTGAATATTTTCTCAGGCGGTGATCCGATTTGAATGAATTTTTCACCAAATAGTAGCTCCGTTCTTTGAGAAAATGTAATAGTTATAAGATGATCAAAAAAAAATGGATAAACTTATTGTACAGGGTGTTTGAATAGCGTCCAAGTTTACATCCTTCTGCAGGCAATATCGGGTAGCTCAGACTTGTAGTATGGAGAGATATACAAAACCAAATAAACACAGTTTCTACTTGTAAAGAAATTTTGAATACACAGCCTTATTCGCAAATTAACAAAAAAATTTTAGAAAATTTCGTTTGAAAAGTGTGAGAATTATAAAAACATGAATATCTTTCGAGTGGCTCAAGATAAACAGACGATTGAAAATACAAATTACTCAGAATTCATGCGATTATAATACCGTCTATTTTTTTCTGCCTGAGCTACCCGATATTGCCCGCAGAAGGATGTAAACTTGGACGAAGAAAACAGATCGCTATTCAAACACCCTGTACAATAAGTTTATTCATTTTTTTTGATCATCTTATAACTACTGCCTTTTCTGAAAGAACGGAGCTACAATTTGGTGAAAAATTTATTCATATCGGATCACCGCCTGAGAAAATATTCAGTCAAAACTTAGGAAATATATAAGCTATACGTTAAATTTGCGGCGCAGTGTATTTCGTAAGTAGCACGACTTCAATGACAAAAATTGGAATTTTAAGACTTTTGAAAGAAAAAAAGCCACAAATGTTATACCGTTTTCGAAAGAGCATTAAAAAGGCTAGTTTTTAAGATGATTTGCTGATTCTGACTGGTACAATATTTTTTCACAGTAAATAGTCAAACTTTACTCAACGTTTTCGGATTTAAAATAATAAATTGAAACAACTTGATTTTTTTTTAGGTTAGCGAGCTAGTTTTTGATGAAATGATAGGTCGATTGTCTCAACCATATATTGATGATAGCATAAGAAGAAAAAAAAACAGGAGTTAGAACTTATTTATGTTTATGAGGCGAGAAAATTACCAAAAAGTATAGATTTTTGAAAAAAACATGAGAGTGACAATATCTCGAAAACCAGAAAACTTTTACTGAGGTCATGTTGATGTTATCTGATTGACCTGAAGCCAATCTACCTCCAGTGTCACTCTGTCGTGTTAATTACGGGACACCCTGTATACATATATATATATATATATATATATAATAACTATATATATATATATATATATATATATATATATATATATATATATATATATATATATATATATATTGCGTCTGAATGAAGAAACAAAGTTTATGGGTAGCGGGCTACTAGAGAGGCACTTTAAAATGATTTTCAAAATTTACAGTGTTATATATATATATATATATATATATATATATATATATATATATATATATATATATATATATATATATATATATATATATATATATAATCAGCTCCGCTAGGAGGTTTGTTTGATTAGTTTCAGATAAATGTCCTAGTACTTGATTTTATTGCCACGAACGTGTTTCGTTAAACACGAAGAATTCTGCTTTCTATATATATATATATATATATATTTGAACGCCCAGTCTCACCACCATCCCTCTCAACTTAACTCTGTAGTTAATACCCTAATCTACCGCTCCATTCGACTATCTGACGACGAACACCGTGAATCAGAACTCAAGACTCTAAAACATATATTATTACAGAACGGTTACAACACATATCAAATCAACAAGAACATACGCAAACACACAAACATCACCCCACCTCTACCACGTTCCAATCTCACTGACCAAGAATCTACACCTAAATTATTCCTTCCTTACATCAAAGGAGTAACAGATAAGATCGCAAGATCTCTCAAAAACACAAACATCAAAACAATATTCAACACCCAACAAAAACTCTCCCATCTAATCAGCTCTTTCAAGGATAAAATTCCTAACGAAAATCACGGTGTTTATGAGATTCCCTGTTCCAATTGTCCTCGTTCTTATATAGGACAAACGAACCGACGAATTCAGGTCCGTGCCAAGGAACATTCACTTTCAGTAAGACATTCAGATATCACCAACGCCCTTTCCCAACATCACACCCAAACAGGCCACATTATCGATTTCCCCAATACAAGAACTATTGCTCCCGTCCGATCATTCAAATCCCGAATATTTCGAGAAGCTGTAGAAATAGAAAAACGTCCAAATTGTTTGGACACCAGAGATGACAGTCACAGACTCCCATCAGCATATAAGCCGCTTCTCAGTGGTCGCCGTGTCACACCCAATCGGAGTGCATCCCGCACTGATACCGTGCGTGAATACCCCATTGACGTCAATAATACGTCAATAACTACGTCAATAGAGTACCCGCCCCCCTTCCCTATAAATACGGCCACGCGACGATCGGCCCGTCAGTTGACTCTGAAGAGTAGGCAGGTTGAGACTTCAGAGTTGACAGGAAGCAGTACGGTTGGTGGAGTAGGCAGTTTGAGACCACGCAATCGTATTATTTCCGATTCCTCCTAATTCGATTCGTGGAGTAGGCAGATTGAGGCCACGTATCTGAATTATTTTTCCTTCTAATTCTCCTGAAAATGGCTTCGCAAAAGGAGCCGAAACGTCGAGATTTTTCAAATCTTTTACGCGGTTCATCCCGAGAACCAAGTTTTTCAAATACATATATATATATATATATATATATATATATATATATATATATATATATATATATATATATATATATATATATATATATATATATAAATACATATATATATATATATATATATATACATATATATATATATATATATATTATAATAATGAAAATGGGTAAAAGATCTATAGCAGTATGTAATACACCACAAAGCTGATAAAATATGGATTTCTCAATAATCAACGTCGAACAGGAATACTTGAAATTGTAAAACGTTCTTTCTTATGAAAATTAATAAGTAACTAACTCCTCTGCAGCAAAACCGACCCTCTTCGAGAAAATTAATACACTTTCCTGCTTTAAAACCTGACTTCATTAAAATTTCCCTCAGTTTATAAATAATGCCTTGACTTTGCAAAATAATTCTGAGTTGGAACCCTACCAATTTCTCTACCGGTCACCTCATTACGAGGTATCGTGAGGGAAAGCTGGTGATATTAGATAAACCCAGGAAGTCGTTTAACAGGAAGCGTCCCCAATTTCCTCATCTAAACTTGGGACCAAATCTAGATGTACGACAAATAACTCAACACAAAATAGCATTTTCAGTTGATTACACTAGCTCTCAGGGTAACCCGCGTAAGATTATTCATATTAGGTTTCGCATAACATTCACTGAAAGGGGATAAAATTATCAAAAACGTATTAAATATGGTTCAAAGATTACGAAATACGACTGCAAGTAACAGGTGATATTATCAGACAACATAGGTATTTCATTTTAATGATGACGCAGTGTTTTCCCACGCTGTGGCTTCATCAGAACTGAAAACATACAAAAATCTTGGTATTACAATTATTTATATTACGAGGAACAAGTATCAGAATGAGAAATTGAATACTGCGATGAATGGCAGGTATATTTTTGAGGGGAACTCATATAAATTACTTCAATTATGGAATATATTCAGCAGAAGAGAATGATTCAAAGTCTTTCTGTTCATTCAATAATTTATAAAAATTCGTATACTTCTCAACCGAGATAGTGAGCGAAGTGCTCAAGTACGCTGGCTAATATTCGAGAGTTCCCGGGTACAAACCCCGCGGTCGACTGGTATGCTATGAGTTTTTCTCAAAGGTTTTCTCGTGGCGTAAGCAAGCCACTGGTTGCAAACATATTCGGCGAATGATTGACCAGTTTAAAAACGTAAAGGAGGCCGTCTATGAGTGGCAATCCGTCTTCGGGAAATATAAGTTTCTAAAAAAATATATATTATTCAAGTATAAAACTTGAAAATACATTATATGTAGCATCAAAACTTGGCATCCGTTCTTGTCATTTGTAAACAACTTTGTGTTCTTTTGAGCCACCAGAACCTTCTTGCAGCACCGCAGAAAAAATGATATTTTTGAATTATAGCATTGAAAATTGGAATAAATGCAATTTTTCTCATACGTTTGGTGAGCTTAAGAAAGTATCAATCAAAATGCAGTGAAATATATCTGAAGTTCCATTGAAAGAAAAAAAAACTTCCTAATTTTCTGAAAATAATGAACTTCGTTGAAAACAAAATGAGTACGCCACTGTATTCTACGTAAAAATTTATGTTAAAACCGGTTTGCACATTGCCGAAAGTTTGAAAAGTAACCAAGATAATAAAGTGAGAAATTTCAATTTCACCATGTATCTCAAAAATAAGGAGAGCTATGAAAGTTCTGTTTGCGTATAGTTCGATTCACAGAAAAGTAGTACAGTGTAGTGAAAACCGCAATCTTCTATCTCTCAATTCAACCAAGATACCCCACAAAAGTATCGAAAATTGGAAACACTGTACATACAAGAGTATTCTCTGATAAGGATGAGTTAATCCCAAAACTCAAAGCCCGCCCTCCTAACACATACTTGAGAGAGGAATTAAACACGCGCTATTTGCTATACCATTATTTCCCAAAAGTTCAATCTTCTACCCTCTCTATGTAAAATATTGAAATCTGTATTGAATGTATGATTTTCATCTGATAAACAATTGCAATTATAATTTTTAAACCAACGCTTATATTCTATGACGTTCAGTTCTATCTGATGAAGCCACCATGTGGCGAAACGCTGCATCGTAAACTCGATTATAGTCGTTAAACATAAACTTCTGTTTTTCTGAGAACATTATTGTAGAGTTCAACCAATTAACGTACAATTAAAAAAATTAATAAATTCAGATGAATTCTAAATTGACACATTTTGTATGAATATTGGATTCACTAATCTGACTCCCATGAAATTATTAATTTTACAATCAAATCATAAAAAACATACTTGTCGACCATGGTCAATTTCATACATTACTTAAAGTGAACAAGGAAAATTCTTTAATGATTTAAAAAATTATCAATTCAATAAATAATTCACCGTTCGATTGTGAATGCAGATTTTGCGTTGCGGAATACGTATAGCCAGCTTCCTTGGAAAGTTGTTTGATAGTTTTTTAAATTATTAATGAATTTTCCTTGTTCACTTTATGTAATGTATTAATTTTACTGCAAAAATAGAAATTTCAACCTTAAAGAACTGCTCTTTCACTTCTCTCAGAGAGAAAACTCCAAGAAAAACATGACTATTAATGATTGAAACTAAAAGTTCCACAGGTATAGAGAGCAGGTTTGAAAGTTAATTCATTTCAAAGTCCTAGGTTAACTTTCCTTTATCTGTCAAATTTGATAAAATCACAATTTACATATTTTTCAAGTTTCTTCGAAGCTCATGACGAATAATAGTACATATATTATTTCATAAGGAGGGGAAGTGTCACTTTTCATGTTGAGCTTGAGCTTACCCGCCGAACGCAGTGAGGCGGGTAATTGAAAGCGAGCCATAAAAAGTCACTTCTACTCCGAGTGAAATATGTTATTTTATTTTCAAAAGTTTTGAAATTCATAAAAATCTGAATATCCATTTTTGGATTGATTCACATTTACGCACATAATTCTATCCACTTTTGATCGTTATGAATTATGGAACATTTGGGGAGTTACGGTTGCCACGCAAAATTGATTCTGACAGATATAAAGTAAAATAATTGATAGTTATAATTCGCAACCTGGTGAGAAGTAGTTGAAAGTGAAAATGACGTTTGAATTGGAGAATTTTTTGTTCATGGTTACCAATTCATCTTTTGCATGGTAACACTTTTCCTGCCGCCGGCATGAAAAGTGTTGCAACACTTCTCCTCCTTGGCGGAGAAATAGAACTTTTCGATGATCCTGTCAATCGAGAAATGACGTTATTATTGTACGTTTGAAAATAATAGTATATTATTCAACGAGCACAAAATGATTGCTATTTTTCACGAGGGTGAAGTTTGCGACACGAGCTGCAAGCGAGTGTCGCAATCCACCCGAGTGAAAAATTGTAATTTTCTGCGAGTAGAATACTATACTTTGTCCACGACTTCCTCGAGAAAATTAGCGATAATCTGCATTTTCAACAACAAAAATAGTTATCAAAAGCGTTGACATAACATTTTCTGTGTTCACTGAAAACTGCATACTCACGTAAACGTCAACTATTTCACTTGACATCGATTCCATTCCTTTCTTTCAATCTGATAAAAATGAAATAGATAATTTTTTAGAGTAAATATTCAATAAGTTGGGCATTATATTAAATATTAGTTTGATAATTAGCCTAAAAGTTATCTTAGTTACATAAAACCTAAAAATCTAATAACAATACTATCCTAACAATGTGAATGATAGTCTCAAATTTGGACATACGTTTTGAGTGTGACGTCATGCAGTGTATAAAACCATTATACACACTAGTGAATAATAGGTATAATTATACTTCAGGAAGCACACGTATAATGAATGATTTATAGTACAGTCGTGGACAAAATAATATTATACGATATACGATATATTTGCCCTATCGATGATTTTTTTATATTGAGTATTCATTTATATATTCAGATTAGTAAAAGTACTTAGAGATTATCGTCATTCATGCATCGAATAAGTTCCCGCAATTCAAAATATATAAAACATATAGATTAAACTGAATTTTGATCGAAAACAATGTTGTTCAGTTGTGTGACTTAATGGAGACATAAAATTCAATTTATGTACCGTTTATTTGCAATTTATTTTATTTTTATGAAATTGTTTCCAGTATCTGATATTTTATAAGGTTTATATGTTCTGTGACTCTTGTTTCAGCTGAAAGAGTTACATTTGCTTCTATGAGAGAGAGATTCCTGAACAAAAACTTCGAGTTATCGAGGCTTATATAGGTACGACTAATTTGTAGTCCATTTCGAAAAGATCATTAAGAGATGATAATTATTTCGAATTTTGTATGGCGTTCATTAAATATAAGAAGGAATTTCTCCTAAAATAATATCATCAACTGAATTTGAGGTTACATGCAATAAGACCAATGAGATTTTTGAAAAACTAGGAACTCTCCCATACAACTATAAAATTATTATTTCATTCCGTTTCAAAATGCAAAAGGTGCTTTCGTCCTACAAGTGCTTCATTTGTGAATAGATTGAAATTATAATCCAGAAAACTGAAGTATAAGTACAGTTACATGCTTGATGTTTCTAGTGGAAAATAATTACCACGAAGTCCCATAGAATTTTTTTTCTGGAAATGCTCTTCTGAAGTGTTCAATGAAACGTGAACCCAGGTATGTATATAATGAGAAGTGCTTCTGAGTTTGAAATAACAAGGATTTGTTACCCACGAATTCCATCATATATGCGATTAATCAAATAACGAATTTATACATGTGAAGAGAATTATAAATAGATATTTGAAAAGGTTTGGACTGACTTCATTGAATGATAATTGGATATGCCAGTGCGAAGTTGTCATCATACAGTCTTCAGAGGGTCATTGATGGTTTTAAAACGACTTTCAGAACTTTTGCGGAGTATATAAATATATATATATATATATATATATATATATATATATATATATATATATATATATATATATATTTATTTATATATATATGGATATATAATGAACAATTTGTTTTCTGTGGCTTCTCGTGGAACGATTGTGGGGTTTGCTGATGATACGGTGGTTCTATATACCGCGGACACTTGGCCAGAACTTAAGAAATAGGCAGAATCAGACTTCACCAAGATACAAAAATGCTTATGATATAAATTACTAACGCTCAACATTGATAAAACATGCTGTGTACCATTCTGTTGCAATACTTTCAAATTTCCATACTTTGATCACTTGTCTATTCATGATGACAATGGGACCTACAACATCGAAGTGAAGAAAACAACTAAATACCTGGGAATATTCTTAGATGCATATTTGAAATGGAATGTGCACATTAATTACGTATGCAAAAAGATCAGATCAATGCTATCGAGATTCAAGTGCTTGAGTGAAATACTATATGTAACACAGTTGAAAATTCTCTACTATTCACTGGTTGAAAGTCATCTGAGATATGGATTGGTTGTATGGGGAAGTGCCCTGAAGAGTCATCTCTACCCACTTCAAATACTACAAAAATACCACCTCAAAATAATTTATAAAAGAAAAAGATCATTTTCGTCCGACCTATTATTCCTGGAAGCTGAGGTGTTAGACATTCGTCAGCTATACTACTTGAGAGCTGCTGAGAGATATCACAGGTTGAAAAAATTCTCCTATCCGAGTCACTCATATGATACTCGCCAAAAGCAATCACAGCTTGTACCACTGATGCAAAAGGAAATCGGGAAACGATCATACTCTTTTCTGGCTCCGAAGCTGTATAACACCATCCCATAGCATATCAGAGATATAACAAATGTATACAGATACAGGAAAATACTGAAATCATATATCCTAGAACTAGGAAGAGAAATTCCCACGAATATAGTTGAAAAGACTAAATAGATAGTATGTTGAATATATAAACTAACCAAAGATGACTGTGAATCCGATTATGTGATATTACATGATGAAGTGTGAGAATGTGCATGATTATGTTTATAGGTGTTTTAGTTTAGATGAATTGGTTGGTTTCTGTTTTATATCAGATTTTATGTCCCGAAACAAGTATTCTTCACTTGTTTAATACGACAACTTAGTAGCATGCTTGTTTTGATGCTTTTATTGTTTATATTTTTATTGATAGATTTCTGTCATAATATGGTTAATAATTTTTTATCCCCATTGTGTCGTCATAATTTTACATATTATCAATGTTCATTTCTGTTTATTTATCTTGTTGATGTAGTTTTACTTATTGTTAATGTATTGTATTCTGCGAAACAAGTGCAAAAACACTTATCGCCAAATCAACTTTATTCACATTGTATACTGTTTGTGAACTCATTTAATCTTGTAAACTCATTTGATCTTCTGAATAAAGTTATTATTATTATTATTATTATTATATATATATGTATATATATATATATATATATATATATATATATATATATATATATATATATATATATATATATATATATATATATCTATTTATATATATATATTATATATATAATATATATATATATATATATATATATATATATATATATATATATAAATATATATATATATATATATATATATATATATATATATATATATATATATATATATATATATATATATATATATATATATATGCAAAACACGAAAAATGTGTTTCGTCAGAAATTTAAACAAGTAGATATTAATTTGAATGAAATCATTAAATCATTAAAATACAAGAAATAGAGTATGTCATTTGAAGGTTCTGAAATAAATCATCAGGTACAGCTGAGCATATGACTTCCGATAACTCCTTACTGAAAGATTCGAGGAACTTTCAACCACTCAAAGTCTTCACGATTTCTCTCTACTCAATTATTTAGTTAAATTCAAACACTCTTTCATACGGAACTCATTTTGACATAACATAAGTCATAAATTTCTATTTTATACTAAAATATGCACTATTCATACGCTTTGCTGTTTTCTTAATCGAAAATTATATTATAGTGTAGCAACCTACTGCATAAATACAAACCACTAATTTTTTCACATTTTAGAAATGAAAACTACCAACAACTCCGAGTTGTGGCCGCTTATTTCCCAGCTGTCGCACACGAAATAGCAGAAACAAACACTGCAAAGTGTTTATGTTAACAGTAATAATATTATTCATAATCATTTTCATCAACGAACACCGAAACAAGTACATTATAATAATTATTTGTATTTCCTAGTGATTTCTTTGTCGTCTCGGGGTGGGGGCGTAATTGCCACTTTGGCCCTCCTAAATCCGCCTGTGACAAGTGAAGTAGTGTCATTCATCAGGTCATGAGGATTGTGAATGGTTTTCTGATATCGCGGAGCTTCAATAATGAATTGACCATTTCTACGGAGCCGGCTATGAATAAAATAATTATTTCACACTCTATAGAAGAAAAATAAATTAAGCTTGTAATTGTACAGAGAACAATTTGCATTTAATTAGGACTAACCGAGTTTTAATTCGCTTACTTAAATTGTTTGATCACATTCTTCAATGACGAAGTCTGGTTTTCTTTGCCATGCGATATTTAATTCTATTTCATTTATCTACCATTTTATCTAATTTTTATTCATGGAAAAGTAACCTTTTCTGAACATTTGATAGTTCCTCGAACTAAAATTGAAAAAAATTAAACTAGTTTCGAAAAAAAAATCAATATATATTAGCCCCTGAAGAAACTACTGAGGTGTTATTACTGCATCAATTTTATTTACTGGTTGAAAGAAAAACAATGTTTTTTTAACTGAGTTTTCATATCACAACCAACTATATAAAAAATGCATATTATATAACTATTCTAGTATCCACATATTCTCCTCTTAATTGTATACATTCATTACACCGAACCTGCAAAGTCTCTAGACCTTTCAAAAACAATGTTTCTTCTTGCTCTGCAAACCAGACCTCCACATCTTTTATTACCTCCTCGTTGGAAGAAAATTTACGATCTTTTAAATTTTTTTTCAGTTGAGGAAAGAGAGGATAGTAGGACGGAGCCAAATCTAGTGAATAAGGAGGGTGTTCTAGTAATTCAAACCATAACTCACGACAACATGAGATTTGTGTGCAGGGGCGTTGTCCTGCAAAAAAAACACATTTGGATAGCTTTCCGCGTCTTTTCTCTCTAATTTTTTTTTCCGTAGAGTGGTCAGTAATGTCGAATAGTAATCTCCAGTTATTGTTCTACCCTTATCCAAAAAATCATGATTACTCCATGGCAATCCCAAAAAACTGAAACAAGAACAATACCTGCAAACTTTTGGACACGAAACTTCTTAGGTCTTGGAGAACCGGAGTGTCGCCATTCCATCTATCGTTGCTTTGTTTCTGGATCGTAGAAATGTACCCTTTATATATATATATATATATATATATATATATATATATATATTATATATATATATATATATATATATATATATATATATATATATATATATATATATATATATATATATATATATACGAGGATGTATTGATATCTAGTTAGCCTAGACCAGTTTCCTGCATAAACAAAATACTGCGTTACCATAGCAACGAACAATACCTTATGAGAAGTGTCAGTGTAGAGTACCTAAAAAGTAAACCAGAGTTACGCAATAAATTAAAAGAAAAAATATGTCCACGGAAATTGTGAAAATCGAAAAATTGGAGTATCGAGCCATCATCAAGTACCTGTATTTAACAGGGTTGAGAGGTGAGCAGATTTATATATGATGTAGGCCATATCCAGTTCAGAAATTTTGTTTTTCTTTCCTTTCAATTTTTGGTTGTACCTGCGATCTGTGAGGACGAGTACAATATTAGGTGTACCTAGTGTATATATCTAGATATATATTAAAACAGATGATGGTCCACACACAGGCATTAGCCTTTGTGGTCATATTTGTCTTTGTGAGCAATATTAATATTACATAAAGATTGGTTTGTAGTTATTAACTGTGACATTTCGATGTATTTTTGTGTTTCTGAAGGTTTTTTGAATGGGATTGTTAAAAAAATATTGTTCAATAAAGATTATTATATATATATATATATATATATATATATATATATATACTATATATATATATATATATATATATATAGTATTATATATATAAATATATATATATATATGTATATATATATATATATATATATATATATATATATATATATATATATATATATATATATATATATATAATAATCTTTTATTGAACAATATTTTTTTAACAATCCCATTCAAAAAACCTTATATGACATTTCGATGTATTTTTTGTGTTTCTGAAGGTTTTTTGAATGGGATTGTTAAAAAAATATTGTTCAATAAAGATTATTATATATATATATATATATATATATATATATATATATATAATATATATATATATATATATATATATATATATATATATAATATATTTATATATATATATATATATATATATTATTATATGTATATATATATATAATATATATGTATGTATATATATATATATATATATATATATATATATATATATATTATATATATATATATGTATTATATAACATATATATATATATATATATCTATATATATATATATTATATATATATATATATTATATATATAATAATATATTTTCTTCAAATTTTACTGACCACTTTTATTATATAGCAGGAGTATAGTTTTACTAGGTTAAGGCCATAAAAACAGTCAATTTTAATAATATTTTACTTCCAAATATCACGAATCAAATAAAAATTACGCGTTTCGACTTATGTCGTTTTCAAATAATAATTAACATCAAATACAATAACATCTATGCAAGTTTATCTTCTTCTCTTCTAAGTTACATGGCCACTGTGGTTTTGATGAATGATATTATGGTAAATTCTTTCAAAATTTTCGATGTCCACTCTTGAATTAATTGTCGTCATTTCTTCTTTCTGAATTGCGATCATTTCTAAAACATTCCTTTTTAGCTGGTTCTTTTCCCTTTTTATGATTTTTGTGTTTTCAAAGTCAACAGAATGTAATTGTTCGATTGCATGTTTTGCAAGAGCTGTAGATTTTTTTATTAGTTTATCCTTATACACTAAACTCAAACCAAAGATTGAGCAACGGGATGAAACGCATACAATATATAAAATAAATTGTGGTGAATGTGAATCCTGTTACATTGGAAACACAAAACAATATTTACATAAAAGAATATATGAACATAAATATTCAATACAAACTAATAAAAAATCTACAGCTCTTGCAAAACATGCAATCGAACAATTACATTCTGTTGACTTTGAAAACACAAAAATCATAAAAAGGGAAAAGAACCAGCTAAAAAGGAATGTTTTAGAAATGATCGCAATGCAGAAAGAAGAAATGACGACAATTAATTCAAGAGTGGACATCGAAAATTTTGGAAGAATTTACCAAAATATCATTCATCAAAACCACAGTGGCCATGTAACTTAGAAGAGAAGAAGATAAAATTGCATAGATGTTATTGTATTTGAGGGATATGTTAATTATTATTTGAAAACGACATAAGTCGAAACGCGTAATTTTAATTTGATTTGTGATATTTGGAAGTAAAATATTATTAAAATTGACTGTATTTGTGGCCTTAACCTAGTAAAACTATACTCCTACTATATATATATATATATATATATATATATATATATATATTAATTTTTGTGTTTGAAACGAAAACTAGAATGCTATGCTTTTTAAAATATTTTCCGGGCGTTTACTTTACTGCAATAAAATTCTAATAGATAAGAATAATATTGGTCATAAAAAAAAGAAAAAAAAAAAAAAAAAAAAAAAAAATTAAAATATATATATATATATATATATATATATATATATATATATATATATATATATATATATATATATATGGACTTACAAACAGAGCATTAAATTTTTCTCTTCTTTTGAATTCATACTAAAATGGAACGAATGTTACAGGGATGAAAGTCTATTTCAGACTATGTGCTGTAAATCACAAAGTATAGCATAACGTACAAATTTGAGATTTCTTAGAAAAGTTTGAGTTATGCTACATATGACAATAATCTTTATAATTCTTATATGCATTTTTTTTTACTTTAAATTGAAACTCTACAGAGTTGTTTTTCAACCTAACTGAGCTCTTCAAGTATAAATTTTTATTAGATACCTACATTTACCGAAAACCGTAGTTCTATGGACGTTTCAAATATGCATGCTTCAATCTGGACGTTATTTCTGGCTAGTCCCATTGTATGCACTGCTGATTAATGTTGAAAGCTAAACAATACACGATAATACCAGAAGCAATATACTGGCAATGTCAATATTGTTTCGACTGTAAATCCTCGAATTTTGTTGACTGAGAACTGTTTACTGTTACCTTAGAATTCAACTTCCGGCACGTTTATATAGCAGAGTAACAAAAGCTATATTAATCCATCGACACCTCAGAGTGAGCATAAAACTGCTGAATATTTATCTCAGATTATATAACTCATGTGTGAATAATCCAATAGAATCCGTGAATTTTGATTAGTTACCGCGTATTCATTATTTATTAATATTGAAGTGATTATACCCTTGACGACGTGATTTAATCGTTTTGGTGTTTCGCATCGTGTCAAAATGTGAATGTTTTCATATTCACGATGTTTTGACGTTTGTCAAAAAAAAATAATATTTTTTATTCGTTATATAATCGTAACGAATACCACTCGAGCAATCGAAAATAATCGTTATACTGACCTCGTCACTCGACGTATTTTTTTAAAACATCACTCGAGCTGCGCTCTCGTGGATGTTTCGTAAAATACGTCTCGTGACTCGGAAGTATAATCGATTATTTTCGATGCTCTTGTGATATTATAACTGATAATTTTTTTCATATGATTTTCAACCTATCAGAACGATCAATCTATTTAAGTTACCTTGTATAATTTCGATAATACCTGATTATATATAGAGTAGCTCTACCAATCAAAATTTAACAGGACTGTCAAATTTTGACGTTTATCAATAACTGTTCAAGAATGAGTCAATTCGGAGATTTTTACTCAATAAACTCAACAAATAATCGTATCAAATACAATGCGTACTTCAAAATAAGTACGGTTATACATCTCAAACTTCCTGCATGATTGCAAATCGTGTCATTTTGACAGAATAATCCTCCCGCTTCGCGGTCGGATTATTTAAACTGTCAAACAGACACTCTTTGTAATTATGCACAAGTTATCTATGTATACTCTTATTATTTTGAAGTACTTGTAGTATTACTACTGATTATATAACTCATGTATGAATAACGTGACCAGACGTCCCGTTTTGAACGGGACTGTCCCTTTTTTTGATTACCCGTCCCGGTGTCCCGGAAATGAACTTCGGGACGCAAAATTGTCCCGTTTTCGGAAACCACGCGAAAATTGAATATCCGGCCGGCTGAACGCGAGCGGTGTGCGGGAGCGAAACCGCCTCGTCGGCCGACGCGACGATAGCGGATACGTCATCGCTCGCGTGCGCTATTGGTTGACTATTGTTTGACAGATTGATCAAACTTCTCGCTTTTGTTTTGTTGTTGCTCGTGTAGTAAATAACTTAAAGTTCTTTTATTTTGAAATCATAAGTTAATATGCCGAAACGCAAGTGTTTGTTCAATGTTAGCTTACAAGCAAAATATCCGTTCATCAAGCAAATAAATACTTCCTCTGATGTCAGATGCGAAAAGTGTCGTACAGAATTTAGTGTTTTCCACAGTGGTGCCGGTGATACTGAACAGCATTTGAATTCTGAAAAACATAAAAGTGCCGATCGTGCCGCCGCTTCCAGTTCTTCAGGTTTAAACTTTTTCGAGAAGTCGGACGCGCCAACATCAAAGGATTTGGATATCGCCGCGGCAGAAGGCGTCTGGGCTTATCATACGATACAAGAAAACCATAGTTTTCGCTCTAATGATTGTGCTTCGAAATTAATTCAATCATGTTTTGAACCCAAATTTACGTGCGCTCGTACGAAATCAGAAGCTGTTGTAGTAAATATTTTGGCGCGTACAGCGATGAAAGAACTAAAAGATGAACTTGATAAGTCCAATTGTATTACAATTCTAAACGACGCTTCAAATCACGGTAATAAGAAAATATACCCTATTGTAGTACGCTTTTTTCAACCTTACGTAGGCGTGCAAGTAAAAAGTTTAGACCTCCAAGACCAACCAGGTGAGACTTCAGAAATCATTGTCAATTATTTAAATAAAGTGTTGATAGATAATAAGTTGACAGCAAAAGTCGTGGCATTTTGTGGGGACAATGCCAATGTCAATTTCGGGGGCGCAGCTAGGCGAGGAACTAATAATGTGTTGACGAAATTACAATCATCTCTGAAAAAGCCAATTATAGGTATTGGATGTGGAGCCCATGTAATTCATAATGCAATCAAATCCACTGCAGACGGGCTACCCTTAGACTACGAAAGCATTATTGTGAAGATATATTCATTTTTTATATTAACACGATTCGAGTTGAAGCTCTAAAGGAGTTTTGCGCCGAAACTGAAACGGAATATCAAAAAATGCTCAGCTATAGCAAAACTGGATGGCTTGCTCTTATGCCTGCCTTGGAAAGAGTTTTAAAAATGTACCAGCCATTAAAAAACTACTTTTTGAGCATTGAAAAATGTCCCTTGTTACTAAAACACTTTTTTGAAGATCCCACATCAGAATTGTGGCTTCATTTTTTACACACTCAGTCAGCAAGTTTTCATCAGGCTGTATTGAAGATTGAAGGTCAGACTGTATCGGCAATTGAAGCTGCAAAAGAAATCAGTCAACTAAAAGACAATTTCACTCAGAAACAGACCAATCAGTTTCTCCCATTCACAGTCCTAATGGCGAAATCGAAAGATAATGGTACTGTTATCGATGAAGAATTTGTTAATAGGACGACTACAGAATTTTATAGAACAAGCCGTGAGTATCTTGAGCAGTGGACAAGCTTTCTTACCAAATAAATGAAGATATTTTGGGCAGATTTAAAACAAGTACCCGCATGGGAAAAGGTTCAAAATTCTCTGGATGTCTTAATTGAAAACGAATATATTGACTGATATTTTTGACGAATTTTCATTAATTTCTGACTATATCACATCGCAAAAAGTAACCGAATGGAATAATCTAAATGTTTCCACGGAAACTCGTTGGGTGAAGAAGTATTCAAACATTTTCACACCAACAATCTTCAGCATGAAAACTTTTGTATTTTGATTGAATACATTTTATGTTTGCCTGCTACAAATACTCCAGTAGAAAGAGTATTTTCGTTGATGAACAAATTGTGTAGAATGGAAAAAACCTAGTTACAAACACCAGTTCTAAAGGCGATGTTGATAACTAAGGTCAATATAAAAAAAACTTGCCAAGAGTTCTATTCTTACTTAAAATCATCACCGGCTATATTGAAGCAGATCTGTTCCTCTGATAAATATTATAAATATAACTAAACAATTTGAATATATTTTTTAATTTGTACTAATAGGTAACTTTTTCTAAATGAATAGTTAAAAAAAAACTTTTTTTTTCATTGACTACCTGTTAATTGAAATAAACTAATGTCCCGTTTTGAGTCAAAAAATAAATGGTCACGTTATGTATGAATAAGCCAATAGAATCCGTGAATTTTACATAACTACCGCGTATTGATAAGTGAATATACCCTTGACGACGTGATATAATCGTTTTGGTGTTTCGCCTCTTGTCAAAATGTGATGTTTTCATATTGACGATGTTTTGACATTTGTCAAAAAAAATTAATATTTTTTATTTGTTATATAATCGTGATGACTACCACTCGAGCAATCGAAAATAATCGTTATACTGACCTCGGCAGTCGATGTATTCTCTTAAAACATCACTCGACCTGCGCTCTCGTGGATGTTTCGCAAAATACGTCTCGTGACTCGGAAGTATAATCGATTATTTTCGATGCTCTTGTATATTATAACTGATAATATAGGTAGGTAATAATAAAATTCATCAAGACGGTTTAGCAAAACGCTTAACCTAATTTTCAGTTTCTTGGAATTTATTGATGGAATCGCATATTAAAATTGAATTTTGAATATAAATAAATTGCCCTCAAAACACACTAACAGACATGAGTTTCAAGTGTAGAACGCCCTGCTGTGAATGGTTTTTAGAATTTTACGACAATATAGTGTAGTTTTTGTTTCTGATATTCGATTATTCCTGGATTTTTTTTCACGAGACGGCAAGGTCTTTTTTATTCACAACTCAATATGTATATAGTTTTTTGTGATTTAACAAGAAAAACTGTTAAAATTCTTGAATCTCAGAGTAACATTATTGATTTCTGTAATATTTTAAAAAGAGTGGTGTACTTTTTCATGTGAAAACCATATATGTAATCCTTTCTGGCCTAATCCCGTAGATACGCACTTTGCAGTGTAGACCGGAAAAGTGCTACTCCCCAAAGACAATGCGTTCGATTAATGGGTACTCCGGACGGTTGCCTGTTGTTTCTCCGAAGTTTATATATCCGTAGAGAGAAGCTACTTTTTTATTAAATCCCGATATTCCGCTTCTTTTTCAAATGCGTAAAAGCATCATCGGAAAAGTCAGAATTTTTCTCCGAGAGCCGCTCATAATGCACTTGCTTTTCAAAGAAATATAACTAGACCTCTGGGGAACAAACCGGCCTCTCTTGAACCGTGAAAATGTCATATTTAGTTTGAGGATCGGTAAATGTTTTCAGGAAAATTGCCACGTGTTACATGCCCCACAAGTTCCAGAAACCAATTTTTCTTCATCTTCTAATTCGTTTAGTATTTTACATCGTAACTGCAGGAGAACCAGGTTTGACAAAGCTACGAGTATATTTAAGAAAATATTACTGTAAGAATAATAACATGTTCAAAGACAAAGAACATACTGCAGTTTTCAGTTTTTGCTAAGGTCATTACAAATTTTTAATGTGGGCTTGTCAAGTTAAATGGACGACGTCCAAACGAAATTTGAGTTTTACCCATACACGCGGTAATTCGTCTCGTTCGAGACTAATAACAGCATAAATATTTTGAATTCATCCAGTTTTGTGGTATGTAGGTACAGATTGGAAGTTACTCACTCTTGGAAGTAGGTAGCTGTGATGAAGCAGCTTTGGTATGGTTCACGTAGCCTCCCAATTCTTCCAATGTGACACCGTGCGATTATTTTTTAGGGAAAAATAATGTTTACGCACTATCACTACCCAAATTATTGGATGAACAGAAAAGGCATTACTGGTTCTGTTAAGAGTCTTGATCAAGACACATTGCAGACTGTATGACTGGTCTATTTTGAGGACGTCAGTCGTGTGACTCAAAAGGTCCACATTGAATATTTGCTAGGATTTGAACAAACACTTGACTTTTTTCTCAGCCCACATACATTACTATTATAATGATAACTGATGATTATTTAGTAGAAACGTTTTATAATATTAATATTACAGTAGATAAGCTAGATCGATTCAAGCCCACTTTCAGTCATTTTTACATGTAAGGTCAACTATGCACAAAATATTTCAATTTGCTCATGCGCACTGAGTCGGATTTCAATGGAGTCGATTGTAATGGACTCGTCGGAGTCGTTGTAAAACATACCTGTTGGGGAATGTAGTCGTTTTGAACGGATCCTTTTTCCAACGACTCAATTCTCGAACGGATCCCAACGAGTCCGTTTCAATCAACTCCGTTGAAATCTGATCCAGTGCGCATGAGTAAAGGAAAATATTTTGTGCATAATGGACCTTAGATTACCTTACGGGAATTCACATGTAGAAATGACTGTAAGTGGCCTTAATTCGACCTAGCCAATCTGTTTATGACACTTGGCACTTTATCACTTGAGTTTAAACGAACTCACCCAAAGCGACGGACCAGACAGCGTCGTAGGCTAGTGGAGCTTCCTGATAACCCTCAGGATATCTTCCGTTATCGATGTCGTAGTTTTCGCTTCTGAGGACGTCGTTCAGTCGCCTTCTAAAATCCTCCGACGTCATCCCCGATAGCGTACGTTCGTTAAGGTTCTGGTTCCACATCAACGCCTCCGTAGTTAGGTGGCCTTCGGCCGCCGTTCGCATCTGCTCGGCGGTGCATTCGATTCCCTCGCGGTCAAGGTTTCGTTGAAACCAATCGTCTTCGTACCATCCTGCAAAAAAAGCGATTTTGAAGTAGGTTCATATAAATTTTCTCAATGCCTTAATGAACATCACCAGGGATAATATCACCGTTATGCAAAAAAAGACTGGGATACCCCAATTTTACTAAAGTAGGTATGTACAGGAGAAAATGATATGAAATAAACAAGACCTAAAAATCTTGGAAATGAATTAAACGAACAAATAACGAAGATAAAGAAAGATTATTTACTATATGTTATTAAGAAGACACTTGTGAGCAATGGTTGAGGAAGAAAGTTGAAACTAACGAAGAAATCTACCTCAACATTAACTCAATTCACGTACCAAATTTCAACCCTCTATTGTAAAAAATAATTCGCGAAGTGCATCGCTTACTGATGGCGAAACAGATCGAGATGCAATTCGAAAGGAATATTCTCCACGAAATGTAGCCCGGTTGTGAAAAAGAGTTGAAATTCACAAACGATCGTATTTCAACATAAACTCAATGTACGTGGGTACTTAACTTCAACCCTCTAAATTAATCTACAGAAGCTGAGGAGTTTAAAAATTTTTCGAAAACGACGAAAAAACTAATTTAAATATCTACGTAAAAATGACGGCGGTTGCAGAAATGTATCCCAACCAAATTTCAGTTCATTCGACTCGATAGGAGATGCCAATATGTACCGGAATATATATATATATATATATATATATATATATATATATATATATATATATATATATATATATATATATATATATATATATATATATATATATATATATATATATATATATATATATATTTATATATATATATATCAGACATGAAATTTTTTTTAAAAATTATGGCCGACAAGGTCTAAAACGGATATAAAATCTACTCCTGAATCTGACTGCTTTCCTTCGAGATACACTGCAATAGTATGTATCTTCGGAGAAAATAAAACTCAAAAATAAATACCTATAGTGTGAAATTATTATGAAACTAACTATGTTAGGTATATCAGTAATTGTTCAGGAAAAAAATGTTGAATATACATTATTCGAGAAAACTGATGGTAAGTTTACAACAGTGAAGAAAGAAATTGTGGAATCACGTTGTGAAATTGGAGAGAATTATGCTAATGCAATAAAATCATAAAGAAGAAGTACTAATTTTAGAAAACACTCTGTTCTTGGAACCAACTTTTCCTGCAAAAGTTATGAAAATAACAGCATAAATTTAGAGGTAGAACGGGGTAATGATAGAATTCAGAAGATCTGAAAAAATAAAAGGGAAAATAGGGGACTCGATTACTGTCTTGATTATTCTTTGAGTCAGGAATTTTTTTCTATTACCATTAGAAATTGGTGTTTGAAAATATTACAGAAGACAGAAGATGAGTATCTTATCAGTCTATATCTCTGATATCCACCTTGAGTGAGATAATAGAAGAAATTAATAAAAAGGTATTTTAGGTTTCCTACATAAACACAAAAACCGACGCTTTACAGACTGTTGCTTCTAAATATTATCTCGCTGGAGTTGTCATAACGTGAAAATGGACTTCAGCGGCAACACTTCGCGAAGTGACATAGTCCAAAAGACCCTGCTTTGACAGTTAACCTAGAAATTCCATTTCTCACTTTCAAACCACCAGAATAAATTTGTACAAATTAATTTTACGATTTTAAATACCTAGACAAAGTACAAATAAATTATCTTCGTAATCTTTTTATTGTTTAGCAGCTCTATTGCACATGTTTGCACTTTTGGGAAGGATGTTCCTCATGGCACAATTCGCTCCGGACACTAAGCGAATGAGGCCCAAAAATATATTTGGCATAATTAACACAAATGACAAGAAGGAACTACGTTTGCGCATCAGTTATATTCATATATGCTCATAGTTCTATTTTTTTAATAACGAATTAATTGAGAAAATTATTCAGTGGAAGTTGAGGATAGTGATGATGAAGTCAGGTAAGTAAAAGAGTTTTTGATGTTGAGTGAGATACTCTTTAAGAATATAAAGATATGAGTATACCTAGCACCAGTGTATTATTTTAGATTACGTATGATTTAGTAGTTGATAATTGATTATAATTTCCACTAATAACCTAATATTTATTCGTATGTTGAACATATCAGCATGAATAATGGTTAAAAAAAAAAGTTAAAAGTTTTAAATCAAAAACCTATAGAGAATATATAATACTTAATAGCCATATATAAGTTTTCCAAAGGTTCATCATAAATCCATTTCGACACATCTAAGGTGATATTGTTCAGATTTTGCTGAATTGTGAAACAACCAGGGGAGAATTAATTTTATATAATTGAAATTGAAATCTGATTATTGCGACTTGTGTCATCGTGTTTTGTTGCATCTCACGGCTCTTTGTCCATAAATCCACTATAGGTGCGAACTGAAACAATGAACCAAATTGCGAATTCTGCTTGGGGTACAAGGCGTGATTATCAGGCCAGATAATAAACCCCCGTAGATATAATAATTCAAGCATCTGCTCTCGGTATTATCTCGGTATCCACCTTTCCCGTGGACTAATAGGTCCGTGATTAAATTCTGGCCCGTTAGGAAGATTGCCTCCAGGATCTGCACCAGCTCGTATTCGTGTGAATGAGGAGCGGGGTAGTACAAACACAAACAACCTCTACGTTGAATTTGGTCTTTATATTCGTTAGGGTGACAGGTAGGGCATGTTCATATCCGATAGCTTTCGCAAGCTAAATGACTTATCGCGTATCTCATATATATATATATATATATATATATATATATATATATATATATATATAATATATAATAAATATATAAATAATAGAATATATATATTATATAATATATATATATAATATATATATATATATATATATACTATATATAAATATATATATATATATATATAATATATATATATATATATATATATAATATATATATATATATATATATATATAGTATATATTATATAGTGTGTTGGGATTTTTCGTGGTATAAACAGATATTAAATGACTAATGAAGTTGGATTTAATTTTCTCGACGTTTCGGCTCTATTTTTGGAGCTTTTTACAAGAGTTTCATCAAGAGTCTCACTACGGATCGTTTTGTTTTCTTTTTTTTTGGCTGTGGTAATTTCCAACTCGTGTATACGAAAAATCATATACATATATATATATATATATATATATATATATATATATATATATATATATATATATATATATATATATATATATATATATATATATACATATATATATATATATATATATATATATATATATATACAGTTGTGGATTTACAAAGGTTGGGGCCTTAGGCCATCTTTTATGTGCATGAAAACTTTTTTATGATATTTCTAATATCAAATAACTTTCCTTGTTCAATTTTATATTTCATCATAATAATGATTCTTGCGTATTAACGCTAAGCTAGTTTTGGGGCGTTCGTCCTCATGGCTATATGTAAAATTTTCAATGATACAATAAAATAATTATGTATATATATCTTGATTCACTGTTTCGAAATAATGACTTTAAAATGTGAGTTAAATTTCGCTTGAATCGATGCATTCTATACTTCATGGTGAAACATGGTGTCCTTAGTTGCTGATTGATGAAGCTATGTTTCTTACATGCTTCAACATTTCAACATTACGTCGCGACATTTTGCTGAGATGATAGATTAACTGAATAACTCCGCCTTCAGAGAACAACACTGAAGTTATCAGAGAAGTTCGAAACAATTGTTTGTTGTTGTAGCTGAATTATCTAGTTTCAACCAGTTCCTATTAATATTATTTCGTGTATAGTGTGAATGCGGATTTTTACGTCAATGACTGACAACAATTTTTAGCAGGTTTTCACTTCGATAACCTGCTTATTAAAATGGGTGCGATTAGCAAAGTTGGACCTAGGACCTAGATAGTTCTTTCATGACTTTTTATGATGCTGGTATCAAAATCTCAATTTCATATATATATATATATATATATATATATATATATATATATATATATATATATATATATATATATTATATATATTATATATATATTATATATATATATATATATATATATATATATTATATATATAATGTATATATATATATATATATATACATATATATATATGTTCAGAAAGATTTCCGCGGTCGGAAGTATTTGAAAAACTTGGTTCACGGAATGAACCGCGTGAAAGATTTGAAAAATCTCGACGTTTCGGCTCCTTTTGCGAAGCCATCTTCAGGAGAATTAGAAGGGGAATAATTCAGAATCGTGGCCTCAATCTGCCTACTACACGATTCGAATGAGGAGGAAACGGAAACAATAGGATTTATGGTCTCAACCTGCCTACTCCACCAACCGTACTGCTTCCTGTCAACTATGAAGTCTCAATATTTCCCCAATACAGGAACTATTGCCCCCGTCCGATCTTTCAAATCCCGAATTTTCCGTGAAGCTGTAGAAATAGAAAAACGTCCAAATTGTTTGAACACCAGAGATGACAGTCACAGACTCCCATCAGCTTGGAAACCACTTCTCAGTGGTCGCCATGTAACGCCCAATCAGAGTTCATCCCGCACTGATGAGCGTGAGTACCCGCCCCCCTCCCCTATAAGTACGGCCACGCGACGATCGGCCCGTCAGTTGACTCGGAAGAGTAGGCAGGTTGAGACTTCAGAGTTGACAGGAAGCAGTACGGTTGGTGGAGTAGGCAGGTTGAGACCACGCAATCGTATTGTTTCCGTTTCCTCCTAATTCGAATCGTGGAGTAGGCAGATTGAGGCCACGATTCTGAATTATTCCCCTTCTAATTCTCCTGAAGATGGCTTCGCAAAAGGAGCCGAAACGTCGAGATTTTTCAAATCTTTCACGCGGTTCATTCCGTGAACCAAGTTTTTCATATTTATATATATATATATATATATATATATATATATATATATATATATATATATATATAAAGAGAGAGATATATATGTGCATATATGTTGTATGTATTTTAGCATACATGTTTACATGATGAAGGGTGCAATTTTGAAGCAATAGGTATGAAAGTTTGTAAATAGGTAGTTCCTTATGATATCTTGAATGGGATAAGTTTCGATTCGAATTGGATGGGGGATTGAACCCCCTGGGGGAGAAATGAATCATGTTTACACGATAAACGACGCAATTTTGTAGCAATAGGGTTGAAAGTTTGTATCTAGGTAGTTTTGTGTGACATCTTGAATGGTATTCGTCTTGGTCCGATTTGGTTGGAAAGTTGACCTCCTGGGGGGGGGGGAAATTAATCTTGTTTACATGATAAAGGGCGTAATTTCGGAGCAATAGGATTGCAAGTTTGTGAGAAGGTAGTTTCGTATGAGGTATTGGATCGGATCGCTTTTGAGTGCGAATTGGTTGGAGGGTTGACCCCCCAGGGAGGAAATAAATCTTGTTTACACGATAAAAGAAGCAATTTTGAGACCATATGGTTGAAACTTTGTAGATAGGTAGTTTCGTATGATATCTTGGATGGTATTTATTTCGATATGAATTGTTTGGTGTGATGACCCCCCAGAGGAGAAAATAAATATTGTTTACACATTCGAAGCCGAATTTTTTTTTTGGTTTGGAACAACAATCATAATTGAATGAAGAGACCTTTTAAAGTGGATACGTTATGAAAACTTGCTTTTTTAATACAGCTCGCTGCGAGAGTTTTTTTAATTTGAACCTGTGTTATCCTGAAAATTAGCTGAAATATTTGAAATGAAAATCAAAATTGAGAAATAGATGAAAAATCCAATAAGATTTCGAACTATACTTTTATTAAATAATTTAGATATTTTTCGGGATAATTAAAGTTTAATACTTAAGCAATAATAGTTAGTTGTAAACTGATATCAGAGTTACGTAATTATATTCAATTCGCTGAATTGTTAAATACATCTTTCTAATTGTAAACTTTCAACATTTCCGATGGAGTTATGAGTATCCGTAGCAGATTAATTCCACTCAACAATCTGAGCAACCTATTCACAACAAATTATTATATGATGAGGCTTTCCAACATCATTATTAATTTCTGCATCAACATTCCCAAACTCCAATTATATTGAAGTTTTCAACAAATACGAATTTCCTAAATGAACTCATTTCACATATTTCAGTTCAATTTTATGATGTGAAATACAGATTAAAGCCATGCACCATGAAAAGAGTTTGTTGAATTTCCGACTGTGTTAGATTTTCAACGATGGAAATCAGGTTCATGGAAATGAAAATGTATTAAAAATCTGTAAACGTTCCACTTTTTAACAGAATAGTTATTTGAAAAAACGGAAATTATCAAACAACAATGGCTATTGAAGTTGCGACCCCTCATTGTTTCCATTTATCGTTAGAGTTTTGAAAAATATCAGAAATGACTGAAAATATATTATCTGTTGATTCAAATCATAAAAAGTATACAAGTTGACCATGGTCAATTTGATATTTTATATAAAGTGAACAAGAAAAATTATTCAATAATTTAAAAAATTATCAAACAACTTTCCAAGGAAGCTGGTTATATGTATTCCCCGACGAGAATTCTACATTCACAAAACAACAGTGAATTAATAATAATAATATGTATAACTTTATAAAGAAATAAAAAACTAACTTTTCACAGGTTAAAATAAAAATCTATTGAGTAAACGCGTTTCGTCATAACATTGACTTCATCTCGTACTAAACTATGGTATTACAAAACAATCTATTTATACGAAAATTGAACATAACAGAGAGGTACTTAGAGAAACTAAATAACAATAAGCAATTCATTCTGAGCTATTAGTAGGTACCTACATTGAACAAATTAAGGAGAGGAGAAGGGTTTACTTCAATCTGGTCGTTAACTAAATTTCCGGAATTTTTATATTTATTTATGTATAGGGATTCCCAACAGTTGGTTTTATGGAGACTATTTTCAAATTGTAAAATATTATAATTGTGATTAAAGGTATGGTTTTCTTGAATAAGATGACACGCATAATTAGAATCAGTTTTCTGCTTAATATAGCTACGTTGGTGTTCGTGTATTCGAGTTTTGAAATTTCTACTTGTACGTCCTATATAGAATTTTTCACAATCGTTACAGTCGAGTTTATAAACACCAGTACGTTCATCTCTATGAATTTTTGATTTGTTGTTTTTAATCAATTTTCCAATGCTATAATTGGTTTTATATAAAATTTTGAAATTTTGTTTTTGAAAAAACAATTTCAGGTTTTCGGAAGTTTTGCCCAAGTATGTTAAACTGCTAAATACTCTACTTTTTTCGGATATAAGTGGGTAAATTTCTGAAATTGCCATTTTGTATTTTTTCCTCTGAATGAGGCTGTCAATCATATTAGGTGAATAACCATTATTTACTGCCATTTGTTTAATTATATGCAATTCCTTCCGAAAATTAGCTTCGGACAACGGAATTTTGAAAAGTCTATGAATCATACTATGATAAGCCGCTAATTTATGTGAAAAAGGGTGTAGTGATGTGTTATGAATTGTAATATCTGTATGAGATCGTTTATGAAAAATTGAATTCACGAACACCAACGTAGCTATATTAAGCAGAAAACTGATTCTAATTATGCGTGTCATCTTATTCAAGAAAACCATACCTTTAATCACAATTATAATATATTACAATTTGAAAATAGTCTCCATAAAACCAACTGTTGGGAATCCCTATACATAAATAAATATAAAAATTCCGGAAATTTAGTTAACGACCAGATTGAAGTAAACCCTTCTCCTCTCCTTAATTTGTTCAATGTAGGTACCTACTAATAGCTCAGAATGAATTGCTTATTGTTATTTAGTTTCTCTAAGTACCCCTCTGTTATGTTCAATTTTCGTATAAATAGATTGTTTTGTAATACCTTAGTTTAGTACGAGATGAAGTCAATGTTATGACGAAACGCGTTTACTCAATAGATTTTTATTTTAACCTGTGAAAAGTTAGTTTTTTATTTCTTTATAAAGTTATGAATATGAACTTTCACCAAGTAAATACCAATTCCATTCAATAATAATATGTCTTCATTTTAATTATCTTTGGCGAAGCCCAGATGAACTGCTCTACTTAACCGAGTACCAGTTACAAAAAATAAATACAAAAAAATGTCTACATATAAATTTGAACAAATTTTAAAATATAGGACGCACATAAATGAATTGCACAAAAGAAGAAACATCAACAATAAATCCATTATGAAGAATATAAAACCAAGCATTAAAGGACCAGAAGATATTCCTTATAAACTCTCCTAAATCCATAGGATGTTTTCTTTTTGACGTTTAATGGTATAGAGTTGAGTATTTTTGCTGCAGAGTATGAAAATGATTCTGAACGCAGCAGTCGTATGCCGGGGTATCACAAGGAGATTTCTATTTCTGGTGTTCACATCATGCACAACCGACCGATATGTCATCTTTCTTCTAATATAAGAAGGAGTTCCCTTATCTAAACATTTATGGGCAAAACACGCAAGGTGAAGGTACCTTCTGTCCCGCATTCGTGATCTCTCATTCTCAAAGACCAAATGAAACGAACACATGAGTTTTGAACTCTTTGGATTCTAGTTGAGGTTCGAATATCAATGCACGGTACATAAATCAGGTCTCCATAGTTTGAGTGACTCGAAACTAAAGCTTCACATAACTGTTTCCTCAAATCCTTGTTTAGGTAAAGATTTCTTAATGACATATAACTTTTCTGGACTATTTGTTTATTATGTGTTTTAAACCGTAAATCATCGTCAATAAATAGTCCCAAATTTTTTATTGCTCTACAGGGCTCAACAACTACACTATTGATTACGACTTCATCAGCTACATGCGCTCGGCTGCCCAGAAATATCATCTGTGATTTGGAAGGATTCAATTTCAAACCATATTTATCAGAGTATTTAAATATTTTATCGAGGGTATCATTAACTCCTGTAATGACTATATCAGCATTATCTTCATCGAAACTTGCATACACCTGAGTATCATCAGCAAATTGATGCATAAAACAATCGCCAGAGAGTTCTTTCAAATCCATAGTGAAAAGTAAAAACAGGAGCGGGCCCAGTATCGAGCCCTGGGGAAGACCTCGTGGCAGCGGCACCGCGCTTGAATCAGTTTCCTCCAGAACAACATACAGACATCTGTTGGAGAGATAGCTTTCAATTAAACCTATGGTTCCCATGGAAAAGCAGAAATAACTCAGTTTTGCCAATAATAAATCATGTCCCAAAGTATCGAACGCTTTACTATAGTCTAACGTGACCAGAAATGTTGTATTACCTTCATCCAACGCCTGAAATACATCATCTAGTACCTTAGTTAATGATGTAGTTGTACTATGACCAGACCTGAATTATAGAAATCATCAAGTAACCCCAACTCAAAATCTTCATACAGCTGTTTTGAGCTTATTAGATTTCCTCAGTGCAGCTCATTTAATTCGCAGTGAATTAACAAATTTCTGATTGTTTCCCAATACAAATTGCGATCAGGACTACCATCTGGATAACAACCCAGAGCGCCCTCCACCAAAGATATTGGAAACCAAAAATTCACCGCTTAGATCGAAATGCAGAATCCCGTCTAGAGTATACATAACTTCCTGATATTAAATGTCTACTCTGCAACTGTGGCGTATATGTTTCCAAAACACACTAACTTAGCGTTTTCAAAAACTCTGGACATACTCACGAGAGTATGTGATGAGAATGTAGATTTTCGTCGCGGAATACATATAAATACCTCCATTGGAAAGTTGTTTGATAATTTTTTTTATTATTGAATAATTTTCCTTATTCACTCAATGTACCTAGTATATTTGTTAATTGATTGAAACAAACCAAACTAACGTCTCCTACCTGACAATCTGAGGACATAACTTCGTATTGTGTTGAAATATACTATTATGCCATTTGATAAACTTATCCTGTTCAAACTCATACAGCATTGAAAATATTAGTATTCACGAGAGCACATGATTCCTAAATTTCCTTAGAGAGCAAAACTAATGGTAGTTCCATGAAATAGTAAGTTGTTCTGAAAACGGAATGTCACTGTAGAACACTGAATCCACAAAAGTTTTTATTCTGACCAGGGTATAAGAAACATGAATTTTCTATAGAATAAAAAACAGTTTGAAAATTGAAATATCAAATTTAATATTTAATAAAAAATAAAATACATACATAACTCAACTGCATGAGTTAGGTATTTCGATTTGAATAAAAGATACTGCATACAAGGTGTCTCAGATATGCATATGTATAATTATATCAAATTTCAAATATCGAATGATACTATAAAGCATGTGATACATCGTACGAAAGCTATTTTGATACTAAATCTGAATTCGCAGAAAAATTATTCGAATTATTTTCTGGAAAATGTTGATTTTATATTTCAAAATGTTTCATTCAAATCAATAACTGATCACTCAAAATGTTCGTACTATGCACCCAGTTTTTGCAGATTCTCCAACATTCTTCCTCAATACATTATCTTTCTACTCCAAGATTAGTGAGATTTTTCTTTTCACGAATTAAGACTCAGTGTGCAAAAAAGCTTTTATACGATGTATTGGGATTTTCTTCAGAACTTTATATCTAACAAAATATTCTGGTGGAAAGTTTCATCTGGAACTCTATGTATATAAAAAACTCTATTTGAAATCAACAAATTGAGTAACAATTTCACTATCTGAACTACTTGCGATGAAATATTACAATATTTCTTCGAAATTTTATTTTCCAGTCATAGTTTGTTGAGGTATATAACCAATGTTATATTCCAATGTTTTCTCTGACCGTTATTCAAAAAAAACAAGCCGAAGAGTATATTGATGGATAAGGTTAATAAATCAGAAAAACATATCAGCTTGAGGATTTTTCCACTATAACTCTTTATGAAGAAATTGGAATTTTCACATAGCCTAATGATTTTCGTTTTAACGCTTATAATTTCAATAAGATACCGTGAAAATCATTTCAAGGTATACATAGGGAAAACAACAATACAGATTACTTGTCGTTGCTTAGCGATATTACTGATACTTCGCAGTTATCATAATTGCTTAAAGCGGGTCATAGACGATCAACTCGGTTGTCAACCTCGTCGCCAACTTGCCATGTTGGAGTAGATGTTGTACGTCTGTGGGCAAGTTGGCGGTTGTAGTAAACGGTTGGTGCAACGGTTGGTGTGAGATCAAATCGTTTTGATTTTCGATGGGCGGAGCATCATGTTTTCAACCTTGTTGTAGCGTCTGTGGGGAAGTTGACAACATTGTTGACAACCTCATTAGTGAACTGTCGTTGATTGTCAATTTGCGATCGCTTGTCGTGATAATATTCAATTATGTCGATACCAAACATGCCTATCTGGATTGAATTTTTAGAAAAATTGAAAGAAGTGCCTGAGCTTTGGAAAGTGAAATCAGACGTTTTTAAAGACAGAAACAAGAAGAAAAATGCTTGGCTGAAACTGTTGGAAATTTATCAAATAATTGAACCAAATGCAAATGTTGATAGTCTGAAGAAAAGAGTAGGCAACATAAAAACGTGTTATCGCAGGGAGCTGAAAAAAGTAGAACAAAGTTAACGATCTGGTCGTGGGGCTGAAGACGTGTATGTGCCAAACCTATGGTATTTTGAATTATTGGAATTCTTACGTGTTCAGGAGGTTCAAATTCCTGGGGTGTCGACAGAGGCCCTTCGAGAGGAAGTATTGCAAGCAGAGGAAGAAGGTACTGGACGGTTACCTGGCTCTCCTGCTACTCACCCATGCTCTCAGATGAGAAAAAAAACAGTAGCCAGATCATTTTAGCAGAGAGGAATGATTTGTTTAAAACAGGCTGTTGGGCAAGTGACGAAAGAAGTAAATAACGCTGATGCTACTCTCTATGCAGAAAGCTGGGCTACTTCTTTCAGAAAATTGTCCTCAACCCAGAAAATCTATGCCAAGAAGGCGATAGAAGATATTTTAGTCCTGGGACAATTGAATGAATTAACCCTCAATTCCGTTAATACTCATTCATATGAACAGGCTGTCATTACGCCTGGACACAACAGAGCAAGCATATATACAACTGTACAACAGTTATTGTCAGACAATGACTTCTCTTGAATGAGTTTATAGTTTATTTTTCATATTCTAACTTCGTTTTGTTATTTTCAAACTTAATTTTATTATTTTCAAATAATGTTATAATGAATAAACATTCTTAACATGACAAAGTATACAGATCAGTTGCACTTCAATAATGTCAATACTCATTCATTTTTGCAAATATCAAATTAGAGTATTGTTACAAGGAAACTTGAGTGTTATTGTTTGTACATCGATGTTGCCAGGGTACTGCTCCTACTCCATTAAAGTAAGAAGTAAATTTTTTTCTGATTTCTTTTGCGTTCGTAGATGAGTTTCTAGATGCAGTAGGTTGTAGCTGACAAAGCTGTTGGGGCTCAGATCTCCATGGCGCTGAGTGCATTTCATGAGTATTTGTGTTTTCAACATCTACAGTTCCTCGCAAGTACAATGGTGCAGTAATTGCACATCTCATGATAGTGTCCTTCTTTTCAATGAACGGTCGTACTTTATCCAACAAATAATCGTAGGTTGCACTATCCATTCTTAAAAAAATTTTGAAATCTCCAGGTGCAGAGACGTGAAGTTCACTTAATAAATTTGAATGAGAAAACTCAGGACGTTGTAAGTACCACTCCTTTGACCACAATTTTCTTTTCTTTCTTTTTGGGAAAACCACTTCCTCATCATCCTCACACAATTCGTTTAAAACAATAAAAGACAACATGGGATTGTAAGTCATTTTCCGACAAGAGTGTGAACGCAACAGAACGGATCGGCAAATGAAGTTGGCAACAACAAGTTGACCGTCTGTGGGCAACCAGGTTGTCAACGAGGTTGACAAACGAGTTGGTCGTCTATGGCCCGCTTTAGCTTTCAAGGAAGTAGTTAATCTTATTAACTATGTAAGAGTAAATCATGACACGTAGGAGTTAGCTTAACAGCAATGAAAGGAAAATAAAGACTAAAACGAAGAAAAACACTTTTATTTATCAAAGATAGCAGCATAGATTTAAGAACATTTTCTGTTGGCAAACATCTCATCCGAGAGTCGGAGTTAGAGCACCATACAAAATCAATGAAAATAAGACAATAGATGTGGTAACTAGTGTAGTTGAGAACAGCAGTATAAATTCAGGAGCAGTAGCTCTTAACAAAAAACATTCGAAATAGAGAAGGGTCACCTACTTTTAATTCTTGGTAATTTTGGTACTTGTATGATCTAAATTTTTCTTTGCGTAGAATTCGCATCACCGAACTTTGTGAAATGGAATGGACAGCGGCTACTGATCTTGAATTTATACTGCTGTTCTCGACAACCCTATTTATTACATCTATTCTCTTATTTTCATTGATTTTGTATGGTGCTCTAACTCCGGATCTCTGATGGGTTGTTTGCAAACAGCCTGTGTTCTTAAATTTTGCTGTTATCTTTGATATTGTTCTTATGGACGGAACCGGTCTCTCAGGATATTCAACACTAAAATGATCTCTCATTTGCCTTAAACTAAAGCCAGATTGCAGTACCAATCGTAAGGGCGAATCTTTTCTTGTAGTGTGTAAATGTACATTTTCAAACTTAATACGATAAGAAATGAAAGTTATCAATAATCACGTCTGAAGTACTTCAAGTTGTCAAGTTTAAAAATCATCATATTACCATAGCAACAACTTGATATGCTATATTTCCTATATATACCTTCAAATGGCGCAAACATTTTTCATTGGATCTAATGGCAATGGGTTTTCTATGTGTACCTTGAAATAATTCTCACTGCATCATATTAATTTAACTCATTGGTATCCTACTACACAGATATGAACCTAGAAAAAAAACTGTCAAAAATGCAACATAGCTATCCATCTTGATAGTCAATCGGCTATAAAAGCACTGAGCTAAAGTGTAATCGATTCAAGGTTGACATAGGAGTGCCAAAGGAAACTCAATGAATAATAAGCAAGAACAACAAGGTCTCTTTAGTCTTAGTTCCCGGTCACTCGGGAATCGAAGGAAATGAAGAGGCTGATTTACTAGCCAGAAAGGGGTACGAACGCCATTTACTGGCCCAGAACCTTTATGTGGTATATGATAACGCACCTATAAGAAAGAGTTTAGGAAAAAGGAGGAAACCGAAAGAGAAAAATTCTGACGGAATCTTCCAGGGATTAATCACTCCAAAAAGTTCCTCCGGAACCCTACAACTGCAAGATACTAATAATAATAATAATAATAATAATTTTATTGCACAAACAAAACAACTCTATCTGTATTTGTACAAAAGGTTTAAAGTTCAGTCTTCACTGTTCTACCACTTCAACCTAATTAAAGAGAATTAAAATGACAGTAACATCCTCAATAAATGCAAAGCACACAGACCATGCAGGGCCACATCCCTCTCACAAAGTCTGCAACCTCTTAAATTTAGTCCGGAAACACGCAACAGAATTACATGCCAGAAAAATATCATGATGCTTGTTAAAAATATATGTGGCCATATAGACAAAACTCTTCTCAAACTTGGCAGTCTTGTGGGCAGGTACAGTGAGAAGCTCTTTAGAGCGAATATTTACATTATGACAAGAGTTCCTCCTTTCCAATAGATCATAGAGGTAAGAAGGTTCTTTATTTTTAATTACTTTAAAAACCAAAACAGGATATTGGCACAAAATTATATTCCAATAGTTATAATTATAGATCCAAAGGATATTTCGATTTCAGTAGGAATAAACTACACCTCCTCACTGGCTTCTTCAAAGGACATTGTCACCTCAGGAAGCATCTGATGAGAATAGGTTTATCAGAAAATGACGAGTGTAGATTCCGTTGGGAGGAGGAGGAAACTCCTATTCACCTGGCTACAGAATGCCTCGCCATTTCAAGACAACGAAAGAAATGCTCTGGTCAAAAAACTTGTAGGAGTGAGGACATAACCTCCTTGAAGCCTTTCCAGATATTGGAGTATATTAATACTCTGGAACTAGAAGGGAGCTGTAGGTAGATGGCGTAGTACAGAAAACAGCTCTGATGGGGGGTAAAATAGACCATAAGGTCGCAGTGCAACATAACCCCAAATTAAATAAATAGATATATAAATAAGAAACCTACTGCAAGATTAGCATATCACTGCGACACATCTCTAGACATGAATCCAGCATCCCATCTGGTCTAACTTCGGTTTGATGGGATTTCATTCGATTTTCTCAGTTTGAAATGAATATTATACTAATAATTTACGTTTTTCTGCCAGTAGTCTTCAGCATTAGTAAATTTCAACTAGCTCACAAGATAGACAACATAACTTGATACAATGCTCGAATTAAATTTCAGCATCTCCTCTAAAAACGCTTATCTCAAATGGAAATCAGACAAAATTTGTCTAGTTTCATTTATCTCATTGAAAAAAGTTTGATACAATAGAAAACAAATGCTCTTATTAAAAAATAATAGCTTCTCGTCTTTACGGCCTGATGATAAAAGCCCCAGAACGTAAGTGCTGCTATACTTTCGATCTTCTGTCCTGTTTAATCTGCGAAATTTCATTAAACCCTTCGACTCCGCAAATGACTCCTTTTAGAAAAATGAGAAGTTTATTCCGTCATTATTCAACTAAAAGCCCATTATCTCCACACATAATGAAAATAGTCCATCCTCTTCGTAAATCCATTTATATAATTACGAAAAAGCTTTTTCCTCCATGCTTTGAGCTAATTCGTAATTCCCACAAACTTTTTCCTAACTGATCCCTAGGAAATAGTAACCTCTTTTTGCGGTCATTTCAGTCCAGATTCTGTAAATTAAAGGCTACTTGATACCGATGTAAATCAAGCCGTGTTTAAGAAAGAGATTTGTACTCTGGAACGGGTTAATTAAAGTATCATGTAGTGAGGGCACTACTGCAAATTACCGGGAAACTTTACTCATTTGGGAAGTTTTCCAATACAGTTCTTACCAGATTTTCAATTCGCAGTAGAGCCACAGGAAGAAGTAAGATAGGTGCCTATTATTATTTTTCTTGAAAGTAATATACTATTGCAATGTATTGAAACTCGACGGTGGGGATCGAAAGTGATATTGAATCCTTTTTATTCATCTTGGACAACGATTTTGTGAGATGTTTTTGATGACTGATGAATATACTAGCTGCCTGGTCCAGCGTTGCTGCTGCTCAAATTTATAAACACACACACACACACACACACACACACACACACACACATATATATATATATATATATATATATATATATATATATATATATATATTTAAATATATATATATATATATATATATATATATATATATATATATATGAGCTGCAGCGCCAGCTAGATCTAGAGATGAGTTGAACTAAAAAAATACATAAAAATATTCTACATGAAGTAACAATTAGATTTACCAAATTTGGTGATAAACGGTCAATCTGTGTTGAAGCTTATAAACATCGACAATATATATTTATATATATATATATATATATATTTATATATATATATATATATCTATATATATATATATATATATATTAAAACAATGGTTAAAAATAACAATTTACACATTTATTATAAAAAATAACGCATGACGCACGTTTGCAATTAGCATCTGAAGAAGGTGAAGTTCCACCGAAACGTGCGTCATGCGTTATTTTTTATAATAAATGTGTAAATTGTTATTTTTAACCATTGTTTTAATATGTTTATTAATTTACATCAAGTATCGGCCCAATCAATCCAAAATAAATAAATATATATATATATATATATATATATATCTATATATATACATACATATATCAATATTTATATTTATATATATATATATATATATATTTCACTCTCATTTCTTGCACCCAAGTGGGGGGAGTCAACTCTGAAATTTTAAATGGGAATCTCTATTTTTACAATAAAAATACAAAAGTTCTGTACCAACAATTTTATACGATTCCTCACAGATGGCTCTGTAATTGAATTTGAATTTACCGTCTGAATGACTTTAAATTATCTGTTCTATTAATTGAATTAACTGAAATAAAATACTGACGCTAAGGTCTTTTAGACGGTAAATTCAAATTCTATTACAGAGACATCTGTGCCGAACAGTGAAAAATTGTTCGTACGAAACTTTTGTAGTTTTTACCGTAGAATGCAAATCTGTAATCGAAAACAGGGGTTCTCATTTCGAATTTGACCCCTTGCCCCTACAACTTTTAAGGAAATGAAAGAGGTTCAAGCTAGTGGACTTCTCCCTCAAAACCATCAACTTTCATCTGAAAAATGTTTTCTTTTCGAGATTCTCCATTCATGCAACTTAAAAAAATTCATCCGGTATATATATATATATATATATATATATATATATATATATATATATATATATATATATATATATATATATATAAATATTGATTATAGCTGCGCATTTGGCATGGGGTAACGATCTTAACAACCAAATTTGTCTCAGTCGACGTTTCGACTCTTTATTGAGTATTCCTCAAGACATAAACAGTTAGGTTGTAAGGCCCATAACATGAAACAACTCTACAACAGCTCATTGTTTTAGGAGAGATATAAGATTCTATTAATTAAAAAAATTTTAAGTGAGGAGCCAACCATAACCTCACGCAAAATAATAACAAACACAGATCATCTGTGTTGGGACATATTCAGTAAAAATTTCAGCATCCCCAATTTTTGGGAGACGGTGCATGATGTGGAAGTTAATTATGCAGAACATCTCCCAAATTCAGTATTCTAGGACCCTTAGGAGGATGTATACCTACTTTTCGAAAATACTAATTTTTGAAAAGGTTCAAATAATAAGTTTATTAAACCAAGGGCGCACCGAGGATTGAGGTTCGATGTTGTAAATGAAACAAAACATATATTTACCTATTGTGCTATAGCACAAAATTCGCTAAATCAACATGAAAAATTTATGTAAGAAACATTTACTCCTCAAATTCTTTTGTTACTATTATAAATCTCGGAGGGGCTGCAACCCCATGGCTCCCCCCTGGGTGCGCCACTGGATCAAACAGTTCCATATTCCTACAACCTCATTGATCCAAAAGTGATAACATTTGCTATATTAATACCATTTGTTGCATAGCCTACTATTTATTGTGATAAATATGTTATTTTCAGGAAAACTGAAAATTAATACATTATTTTCTTTTGAATTAAGTTTAAAAAATAAGTTACAACCCACGAGATTTTCAAGGTTAAATTCTGTAATAGCCTACTTATACCTTGTATCCATATTGTGATTTGTGGGGAAGGTCATCATGTATAAAGTCCATAATGCTTCACTAGTTCATTTTCGTTATAACTTTATTGCGGCATCAAGGGAGTGGCATTCGTTTCGGATTATTGGATGAACTTAATTTGACAAGCGATGCCATTATGTAACCGATAATATCCATTAAGTAGGGTAGGGTACTGTATAATAATTCTTAGTTAAATTGAAAATATTTTGGATTGATTGGGCCGATACATGGTGTAAATTGTAAAATAAACATATTAAAACAAAGGTTAATAATAACAATTTACACATTAATTTGAAGAAATAACGCATGACGCACGTTTCGGTGCAACTTCACCTTCTTCAGATGCTAATGGCAAACTAAATATGTTTCTCTGTTATATCGAAAACAACGAATCATTATAGATAAATAAATACAAGCATTCCGGTCTCCTATTGAATAGCCAAATCGATCATACTTCAAACCCCCTTCAGAATCTTTTCAAAATTACCGAACTACCTGACTAGCAGTTCAGAATTGGTTTTTCCTATTCTAATAATTATTTGTAACCATCATCCTATTTACCCCTTCTACACAATTTGTCATCTCTTTATTTCTTGTTTTCGATATAACAGAGAAACATAGTTTGTTTGCCATTAGCATCTGAAGAAGGTGAAGTTCCACCGAAACGTGCGCCATGCGTTATTTCTTCAAATAAATGTGTAAATTGTTATTAACCATTTTTTTAATACATTGAAAAGATCTATATGATGAACGTTTAGAATTATTTTTATCTGAAAAATTCGATAACTTCATTCCAAAGGATAAGTTCAATTAGATTATCTTATTCTGAAAGGACGAAGGAGTGGAAAAATAAATTGAAATTGTTTTAGCTTACTGAAACGCGAGCTCGAAAATATTCTTTCATCTGCGAAATATTTGTATATAAATGTTTTCAAATAAATGCGAAATCAGAAGCTTAAGAGAGAAGCTGATGGGGAAACTTCGAGCTAAGTGTATAGTTCGGTAATTTTTGATCAAAGGAAGAATGAAATCGAAATACTTTTCAAGTATGAAATTAATGTTTCTTAGTCTAAATTAATTTTCTTTTCTCATCTGTTTTCTTTTTTTACAACTCAAACTGCTCTGGTTATTAATGAAAGAAAAAAATGAAGGACACCCTACTGCGTAGCACTAGGAATGATAAAACCCCTCGGCGCATGTGCATGTCGTCAATATTTTTTGAATATATATTTATATAAATTATATAAATTAAATAACAATGAGAGTCGATTTTACGAATGAAATGAAGGAAAATAGCGATAAATGTATTAATAAGTCGATATTACGAATAAAATCCGTGAAAATTTAGCAAATAATTCATTGTTTGACTGTCGAATTTGAATATCCTATCCCGGCTCAGATATCTCTATGGATAGGAAGCAGACACAGATGCAGAATCAAGCTTAAGCTATCAACGTGGCTTGGTTACCGTGGCACACAGAGCACTTCGACGCATGTTTTGTAGGACTTCGTACATATCGACCTTGGCGCATGCGCATGTCTTAATGCCCATCTAAAAGACGCTATAATTTTTTATTCTTCGTTAGGAAAAAATTGGGAACAAAACTTCTCTGATGAAGTCATATGTATTTTATCGATATCCGTTGGAATTTTCAAAATCGGACCAGATCCCAACTTTTTGTAGTGAGAATTTAGCTTCACCTCGGGGTAAAAACGCTATATTTTTTTATTCTTCGTTGGGAAAAAGTGGTAATTCCAATTCCCTAATGAAATCATATGTGTTTTATCGATATCCGTTGGAATTTTTAAAATCGGGCCAGTTTCCAACTTTTTGTCGTGAGACTATAACCCCTTTAGCTTCGCCACGGGTTAAAAATACAGACGGATTTCATCGTTCTTAGCATTCAAACACGAGTTTATAGACACCAATGAGGTTATGGTTCAAGTTGCTTATCCCTTGATATTTCCCATTTTTCCTCGCTCATAATCTCTGCTGCTCTCTAAACAATAGTCTTATATATGGGAGATATTCGATCGAATTTACCAATATTTTTACCAAAATGAGGTCACTTTAAGCGGGAAGAACTCACAACGGGATGAAAGGGCAACATATGAGTAATCTATGTGGTTAACTTAATGAGCTCACATGGTGCACTTCAGTGATTATAGTGTTTTTGTCGAAAACAGAAAATTTCTCCCTAAATCTGCAAAATCATTAAGTATTTTTGTTATTACTTCTATACAGAATATCAAATGGGATAACTGTCATTTTGATACCATTTTCTATACTATAAAATCACTTTTTATACATATTTACCAATATTGGTAGAAAGAACATGAAAAATATTTATATGGAAAACATTTCTCTGTGAATGAAACTTATTTGATAAAAATAGGAGTGCCGTGGAGACACACGGTTGAAAGAAAATTCTTTTCCGTATATATATTATATTTATTACCCCGAGGCGAAGCTAAAGGGTCACTACAAAAAGTTGGTAACAGGCCCGATTTTAAAAATTCCAACGGATATCGATAAAACACATATGATTTCATTAGGGAATTTGAATTCCCAATTTTTACCAACGAAGAATAAAAATATATAGCGTTTTTACCCCGAGGTGAAGCTAAATTCTCAATACAAAAAGTTGGGATCTGGTCCGATTTTAAAAATTCCAACGGATATCGATAAAATACATATGATTTCATCAGAGAAGTTTTGTTCCCAATTTTTTCCCAACGAAGAATAAAAAATTATAGCGTTTTTTAGATAGGCATTACGACATGCGCATGCGCCAAGGTCGATATGTACGAAGTCCTACAAAACATGCATCGAAGTGCTCTGTGTGCCACGGTAACCAAGCGACGTTGATAGCTTAAGCTTGATTCTTTCGTCTGTGTCTGCTTCCCATCCATAGAGATATTTTATCAATTTGATTCATGATTTGCAGCAAAATGATCCGGGATAGGATATTCAAATTCGACAGTCAAACAATGAATTTTTTTGCTAAATTTTCACGGATTTTATTCGTAATATCGACTTATTAATACATTTATTGCAATTTTCCTTCATTTCATTCGTAAAATCGACTTTCATTGTTATTTAATTTATATAATAGTTACATTCAAAAAATATTGACGACATGCACATGCGCCGAGGAGATTTATCATTCCTAGTGCTACGCAGTAGGGTGTCCTTCATTTTTGAATCTTCTTCTTCAAGTGCCTTACCCGGTTCCGAGATGACCTCTTTACAACTATTCGTGTTGTGCGTGATACAGTGATACACGAGTAGAAGGGACAGTTTTACGACGGTTCCGAACATCTTTATAGAGAGGTTTTATAAGGCAAAGTACTTCTCGGGATTTGCCATTGCCTTCCGAGAGATGGCTCCGCATTAATTCGTTGGTTCGGCGGGATTCGATCCGCAAACCTTCTGTTCAGTAGTCCAACGCACTGACCACTGAGCTACGGAGCCACAGTTCATTGAATAGCAGGCACAATTAACGAAATTAACAACATTTGAGATCAAAACTAAACGAAAAAGAATGAAGTAGGAATTGACAATAAAATTGTAAATCATTAGTCTTTTCAAAAAGTTTGGAAAAAATAAACATTTTATCATCAACTATAATAGAAATATTATATAAAAATAATGGTTCATAAAAATAATTCACATATTTATTAAATACAATATGCATGAAGCACGTTTCGGAAAAAATTCACCTTCTTCAGATACCTACTAAAAACAAACTGAATATATTTCTCCGTCATATCAAATACAAGAAACAAATAGATGACAAAATGGAGGCTCCGTGGCTGAGCGGTATAGGTAACGCTATGCCGTCTTCGTTGACGGAGTTGGTGGGTTCGATTCCCACCGTGTTCCTGGGTGTTTGTATGCGTCCGGATTTAAGTGGTTCCTCTCATTATAGTAAATTGATGGCTAAATGTTCAAGTTGACGAAGCCAAAATTGTACGGAGGTCGAGCGCGTGTGAGAGGGCGCACGTCCCACCTTTAAAAAAAAAAAAAAGATGACAAAATGTGTAAAAAGGGTGAAGAGAAGGATGGATACAAATAATAAGTAAAATAGGAAAAATTTACTTTTTCTACACAATTTGTCATCTATTCATTGCTATGTATTCGATATAACGGAGAAATATATTTAGTTCGCATTTAGCATCTGAAGAAGGTGAAGTTTTACCGAGACGTGTGTCATGCGTATTTTATTCAACAAATGTTTAAATTGTTTTTATAAATCATTGTTTTAATATATTTATTAATATAGATCGTGTATCGGCTCAATTAATCTAAAATATTAAAATATTAACTAATCATGAACTTAATCAGTACATATTATGATCTTTGTAATGATTTATTTGTAATAACTAAACTAGGAGTGTCAAGACAAAAATGCATTGATAGTGGTATTCTATTTTGTTTTAGATTCCAGGAGATCATTGTCAATTTTAAATTAAATTTATTTGAAAAAATTGTATAAAAGAATTTGAATTTGAATCAGAAAAAATGATTTCGAACCGCTACTTTTTTGAACGATCAAAAACTAAAAAAAAAATAACATTATACGACTAAATAATAGATTATTTATGAAAAAAATAATCAATTCTCCATTGATATTATGCTCATATCCTTATATTTATTTGGAGTATCTTACTAAAATTCACAAAAATTGTTACTTAAGGGACTTCATCATCACAATCCTCAGGTTCCACTAAATCACTTTTACAATTCATTCTATAAAAAAATAACAATAACGTTTGAGAGTGATTCAATCAATGGGAGATATTATGAGTATTATGAATCGCTGCTGAACTCATACGAACATACGAGAACAGCTAACACGCAAGCCTAGCATAACTGTCGTGATTGTCGTGACGGACACATTTTTTGGCATAGCTTCAATTCGAAAAGTGTTTGGAGACTACCGTGTAATGAAGAACTTCTTTTCAAATACGAAGTGAATTGCATTGTTTACTGTACAGCCGTAACAATATATCGACTAGTGAACGAGGCTGTAATTCTAGTTTTCCGACCAGTTGAAATTTCATTTCTCAGGAACAAAACGTTTCAACTGTGCACGCGGGGGAAGTCTGGCGTCACATAATTCATATCTACTCGACAATAACAAGACATATGAAAGCGTATTGAATTTATACTAGTATGAGCGGAAGGAGACATGGCGTATTACGAATGATACCCAGAGGGAAAAATATTTTCGAATACTTAATGGATTGGTTTAAATTACCCACTTATTCATCACAATCCATCATCTTAAATTTTCATATAGAATATCGGTTAACAAAAGATTTTTCTCATTCAACGTAATTTCCTTATAACTATTCAACAAGAATATTATTCTAAGACGTTGCTGATTGACGAATTAATCGGTTCTCAATATCTACTGATCGATCTTTTGTAATTACTGCTGAATATCCTCTTTCGGTATTTACGATTCACGATGTTTTCGTTATTTGAAATAATAGGCTTTAATAAGAAATGAGAGAAATGTTAATCAAGCATTGGTAGAATTTCTAAAGTGCTTTCTTAAGATCCCGATCCCTGAATGAATAAATCAAGGAATTGGACATTGAAGTTGGTACATGTTGAAGTGATTTTACCTTTTTTTTGAAAAAGTGACGAATTTTATTAATTCATCACTAAGATTCCTTTTCAAACATGAATATATATATATATATATATATATATATATATATATATATATATATATATATATATATATATATATATATATATATATATATATATATATATATATATATATATATATATATATCTTAATATATATAAATTACATGTCACGTTGTTTGTCCGCGATGGACTCCTAAACTACCTAACCGATTTCAATCAAATTTGCACACCGTGTGCAGTTTGATCCAACTTGAAAGATAGGATAGCTTACATCTTAATTTATAGTCGCAATATTATTTCATTGCAAATGATTTGTTGATTATCTCTGTTAGTTTGATAAGATACTTACAGATGGCGGTATAAGGTAGTTAGTTGACTAGATTGAGTAAGTATCCAATTGATGGCGCTATGTTGAAATTACTAACGCTTTACGTGTTGCTGAGGCCAAAGTATTAAATTTATATTATAGTAAATGCAATGTGAAATTATTCTTATTTTTTCCAATTTTTGGTGCTTTATTGTTTAGAACTCTCTTATCAAAATAAATATATGTGAGTATTATCATATCACATAGTTACATTCCGGCAATCGTTGTGTTGTAATGTATTACATTATTTAAACAACGCATTATTTAAACAACGTTTGTCGGGTCAGATAGATTGATAGATAGATACATAGGTAGATTTATATTGATAGATAAAATGTTAGATAGAAATAAATATAAAGATAAATAGATAGATAGATAGATAGAATGATAGATAGTTAGATAGATAGATATATAAATAGATAGAGATACATCGGCAGATAGATGAATAAATATATATATATATATATATATATATATATATATATATATATATATATATATATATATATATATATATATATATATATATATATATATATATATATATATATATATATATATATATATATATATATATATATATATATATATATATATATATATATATATATATATATATATATATATATATACATATTTATATACAAAACAAAAATTTAATGTTTTGGCGTATCAAATTTGCCGAATATAAGAAATATTAGAATAAGTAGAATATGATCAGGTGTTTTGTCTTCAATGAGTCTCTTTGTACTTTTAATGGGTATCTAGATCTTCATCGCTGGCTAATACGTTAATAAAATTGCTACAAAGAGTTAGAGAATATGAACTGAATTGTGACTTTGAAGTTCGTTTTAATAATATAAACCATTACAATATAGGTATTTCTGAAATTTCATATGTTGAAATAGTTTCGATTCCTTAGGGACCTGAATTTATTTAAAAACAAGTAATTGGTCAAAGAAAATAGAGTTTATTTTCAATTCAATTTTTTAATAGCGAGAAATTATCGTTCAGTTTATATACCTAACTCTAGTGTATGGCTTCCTCTAGCAATTTTCAGAAAAATTACAAAGTTCACACACTGCTACTAATAAATCCTCCAATTCGAAACTGCTTTTTGATCGCTCTATTAATTCCAACGACAAGTGATTGCCGCGAACATTGTTATTGAAGTCATCCAATAACAAGTCGAATATTATTGAGAAGGCAGTTTTACAACTTCTTCGAAGATCTATTTGAGCTCCCTGAGAAGTTTTCTATTATTACCAATGATAAAAAGTACCTAGTTCCGAAGATTTATTGGGAACAATTGGCCATCAGAAGAACACCAGTTACTCTAAGGTGAGTTAAATATGATATGATCAATTATTTATTATTGAATTATCGACAAGTGAGTTGTGATAAATAATAGATAAGGATATTCTACTTAATTTAATAAAATTTTACTAATAGAAAGTAATAATTGATAATTGGGTTTTCGAAAAATATATATATTTTTTTTTAATGTATTTTGAATCTTTATCATAAATTATACTAATAGTCGATGCGAAAAGCTCTTAAATTGGTTTTAAATATTTATAAATAGTTTAAAATATATAAAATTTTACAAAGAACCGCTTCACTACAACAGACGCGTCACGATAGGTGGCCATGACGTCATAATGTTAAAAGAATTTCTCGAAAGTACAGTGTCAATAGTTTCTACGTGTACATTGACTGAAAAAATCCGAAACTAAGTGCAAACAATTATTTAGAATAGCTACTTTTATTAAGTCATGTGTAGTAAAGGATTTATAAAGGCTTATTCCGATGATATATCTGATGTATTACCTACATCTTATGGAACATTCACAAAACATTTTTTATGGAGTTGTTTTAGTAGTATTCATACATAATGGTACGAAGCAAGCACGATAACTTATAAAGTTTGAAATTTGAAAAATATTCATTGATATATTGACGATAACAACAAGATTTAATTGATTAAAAGACAGAACACTGTATCAGCTGTATGCTACGATGAGTACAAATCAACATTGTGACGTCACAAGCGCTTTTGTATGTTCAGGAACAATCATCGTGTTTTTGGGTACTGAATTCAAAAACTTATTTTTATTTAGTATAACCATTCAATTCGAGGTGAAATAAACTGAAAATAATTGTGTTATAATAGTTATTTATGTACCAAGTGCGTTATATAGATCCTAACGCCTGGAGCATAATATTCGGCCCGAGGGCCTTTGGCCAGAGGAATGAATGTTGCCCGATGGGCGTTTTGATCTAGTAAAGCACGTGGAGCATACAAGATTTTTTTCACGAAAAAGTTATTTCACTATAATGAAAAATCGATTTAAAAATCTGTTCATTGCTCCTAATATACTTTCCATTTTCCTTTTCATAGTAGGCATGTCATTTGTTGATATTTTGAGGTTTGTGAATATTTTTGTCATCATATTTAGTGAATGTCATTGCTGCTTTCTTTGTGTAGTCTTATAGAAATAAAGGAAATGAAAATGAATTTACCCAAGAATATCATAGAAAATGCAGCCAAAGCTGCAAATAATTCATAGCTGGAGAAATCCAGAGTCGTATACGACAAAGAGTATTATTATTTAATCAATGGAAGTTGCTTCAGTTATACAATGAGCGGGCGTAATGATCCATAACGCCCGCTCATAACGCCCTAGGGCATAATGAGTGTATTTATAGCAACCGTATCTAAGGTAAAATCAAAAAATAATACATAAGTGAAAATTAAAATGTATATAAGGTAAGGTGGGGCAAGTGCGCTATACATTTTGTCGAGTTCACGTTTAAACAGCTACATAAAATCTGCTTTTTATGATAGAGGGATTACTAGTTTTGCAAAAGAAACTTCTACCACTTCTGTATTGTTCTGTCATAGGATTTCGCGAAAAATTGAAATTCACATGTTTCATAAACGAAATGAAAAAAAAGGTCCCTAGTATGCACTTACCCCATAAAATGGGGTAAGTGCATAACCCAGCCTTCGAAACGTTACAAAGACTAATTAGTGCACTACGGGCAAGTGCCAAATAGTTCGATTCCTGAAGTTTGAATGGATTTTTAATTTTTCAAATCGGTGCATAACTCTCTGAGATACAGAGTTTGACAGCTTGTCGAACAGAAATTTACTGGGTGGTTAGAAAGAAATCAATTTAAAAATGTGATCAACGTTATATATTTATTTTCATTGAACAACTCAAACATTATACTATAAAAATTCAACAAAATCGCAATACTTTTCATCACAAAAGGGTATCAGAATTATGTAAGAAATTCAAAATTCTACAATATAACAACAAAAAAAATTTTTTTTGTACTTTTACGTAACTAGAAAATAAGTAAAACAATATTCATCACTGAATGTTGTAACTAGATAAATCAATATTAAAAATAGCTTCCCCTCGCCCACCAACTTTTGGTGATATCATTGGCTCATCTTTATCAAATTCAATGATCTCTCTCACGTAATGCTTGATCGTTTTCTTGCCCAAATATTGAACGATGACAGCCATGTCATTAACTTTTTTAAAGCATATTCTCTCTGCTCTTTCTTCTTCTTCCATTTTTCTTAAGTAAAAATCGCAAGGGGGCAAGTGCATAGCACCCTGCACTTGTCCCACTGTTGACTAGCGCACTTGCCCCGACACCTCAATTTTTTGAGGCAAGTGCAGAGTATAGCATAACTCAGGTGAATTGAACAAATTTAATTAAATTCAAGTTTTATTCTAGAACTACAATATTAAAAGTATGTACTTAGTATGAGAAATATGCAATAAATTGTAAAATGTGGTGCATCAACTGAGATGACCTTGACTACTTCCAACTTGACACACGAGACTAAACCACATGGTCACTTTGAAACCGCGCCAATACTGAAGCGCTCTGCCCTGGAGCGCCTCTAGTGGCAAAGTTTTTATGGTTATAAAGTTCGCAACAGAATCCACAGATAGTAACTATCTGACTCAAGCTTAACAGGACAGAAGAGGGCTACTATCAACACCTCCTAAAGAACAAAGGCCTCGGGGCTTGCGCGTGACGTCATTCAATCTAGGCTGATTTTATTAAGCATTGTATATGAGCACTATGATAATATTTATGATAAAATGAGTTCGATAAGGGATATTTAATAGGTATTAAGGGTTTCCGGTATAAACAGGGCTGCCAGACATGAACTGAACCCTTAGTCGCGCCCCATTCGTTTATTTTTTTCGGGAAAACGAAATTTCAAACCAAAAACCCAACTTTTCTGATAACTTAATATGTGTCATATTTTTATATGTTAAAATGGTCATATTTATACAAAAATTTAAGATATATTTTTATCAAATTAAATAGTAGACCAAATTTCTCTTTTTTTGAAACATTTTGGAGAACTGTGACTATATAATTTAGAAATTTATTTTGGAAAACATTATTTACAAATTCAGATGTTAAAAACTACTTTAATGAAATTAAAAAACGTTTGATAACCTTATTTTGTGCATTATAAATGTGATAATACATATATTGAAATAAAATCTATAAAAATTAAGTGTTAAAAAAAAGTAAAATTAAATTTAGATGTATATACCTAATTTAAAATAGTGTAAAAAATTAACATTGGCAAAATTGAAACTAAACTACTTATTTGAAATATTAGAGTCTAAATGTTGAAATAAATTTGATAGATTGGTTTCGCTTATATTTTTTTTGCTTTTTTGTATTTTTTTTGTGATTTTTATGTTATTTTTTTAAATTTTATTTTTTTTTTTTAATTTTTTTTATGTTGCTACACTCGCTGGAAGGATTATGCCATATCTATAAATGTAGTGTTTAATCATGCTCTCTCTACCCATCTCTCAGAAACTACTTTAAGCCTTAAGTACTAAAAGTTTTGCAGTTTTCTTTTATTAGTTTTTCTAGGTCGGTTATGATTAGTTTTCGAACAATAATTGTTAAGGAATGTATTGGAAATGCTACTAAGAAAGATTTTTCAAAATATAAATTTTTGAGTGTGTCTGACAATTTTCAAAAGGAGCTGAATATTTGTTTTTAATGAAAGTACTCGAAAACAACTCACAAAGAAAATGATTTTTTATTGTATATATCCAGAAAGGTCTCTTCATGTTCGTAAACAAGTTTCTTAAATATAATATAAGCTGTTGAAACTACATTTACCACCTGTTCACAGGGATATAAGAGAGCACCACGATTTAAGGATTCTATTAAATTATAAGAATCCTCTACAATACAAGGTTCATCCAAAGTTAAATTTTTTTTTACAACATGCGCAATTGATTTTTTTTAAAAGTACATAGCAACAATATCCTGTCAAATATGTTATTACTGGCAATTCTGATGTAATAGCTTTCAGTATCACACTCTTCTATTAAAATTTTGTTCAACACATTATCAATTTGTTCTAAGTTTGAAGAGGTTTCTGCGGGCTGTGATTCCTGTTCAGAAAAATTCAAAAGAATTTATTTATATTAATGTCCCCATAATGTCGAGACCTTAGAGACAGAATTGATTGAATTCTTAGCCTTTTCTCTGATTCATAAAGCTGGCGTACTGATATATGGTAATGCCCACCGGCTAATTGCCTGTATTTTCCAAAAACGTCCCTCCAACGGGTCTGTTTGAAATTTACCTAGCAATACATAATTCATGTCCAATTCAGTTAAGCAGTATTCAGATACCTCAAGAAGGCCCATGTATGGTATGACTTAAAGCTGTGTGAGTTTGTCGACTCAAGTGTATGAGAAAATCTAGATGAGTTCCAAGTATCTAACCAATTTAGCATTTTATAGTAAGAAATAAAACTTGGGATCATTATTAAAGGATGTTAATAGCTCTTTGGTAAAAGGTTCTTGGTATTTATCTAGTAAGTGTTTGCCCTTAAGAGGAGTTTTTTACATTAACAATTTTCCACCAAGTCCATATAATATTAATAAATTCAGCAGTGTCTTGTGAGAAGGGCAAATTATTAACAAAACCTTTTTAGTGCTTCTATAACAAAGGGATTAAAGATCTTAAGAGCCAGTTTAACATTTTGTCTTTCTATAGAGATGTGAAACAAGGCTTTTAAACTGAGAGAATAGCCATGTTTTTAATAGTTTGTCTCTTTCCAGTTCATGAAGTTTTTTAATTACCGAAAAGCAAGCATATTTTGCTTCGCCTGTCTCAAAGTCGGGATAAGAAAATGTTTGTCCAGGTTTTGAATTAAGCCAGTTATTAAAAATACCACTTAAGTAAATGAACAGTGTCAAAAGGTAAAAAGAGGCCTTACTGGGTCAATAGGATGTGGGAAAACTATACTCAACTGATTAAGGGGTGGAAAAAATTACTCATTGCTTTACTGTTTATTGCATTATTATCACTTACTACGCAAAAAAACTATGTAACCAATCTCTTCCAAATTTTCTACGATTGTTTTAATAAAAGTTATATAACATTTCAGAATTTATCAACAGACACAGGAGATATATAATGAATGACTTCTTTAAGGCTTGAGCATGGGCTGGTTATCATAAATGCCACTGCAGATTTTGCTAAATTATGATTATTTAGTGCCGTTCCTACTGTATTGCCAGCTTTGTAATCTAAATAAGGCTCAATATGAATTTCATCGAAGAGCAACACAACATATTTGTCTCTTTTTCTGTTAAATATTGATGAATATTACGAGCATAAGTTAAAAAACAATTTCTTTCATCAATATGTGGATCGGTCAAAAATTTATTACAGATAGATTTGATAGTGTCAGGATGTGGTAAAATAATAGGAGCATGATTTCTCAAATATTTGTACGAATGAGGGCTAATAGTAAATAAAATGGAGCATAAAACAATTGTACTGGTGAGTACCTATACCTCTCTTTTTGAAGCACATAGCAAAGTCAGTTGTTCCGAAACAAATTTTAGAGTATCTGTTAATTCAACCGAGCCTTTAAGATTTAAAAGAATATCTATAACAAGTTTTAAAGTCTTTTTGATTTTTTGTTTTTCGGTTTCCTGTTGGTTTGAATCTGGCTCAGGATCTGTCTTGGCACTGCTAGTACTAGTAGTAAGAAAATCTGTGGCTGGATAATTATTATGTAAGCTCATAGGAAATGACATCAATGTGTTATCAATCGTCTCTAAGATCCTTTCCAGTTGATAAAAAATACATATTTTAAATGGTGAATTTGAATTATAAATTGATACAAAAACAGATTGGCCATATAAAAATGATTCTAGTTTTAAATTGGAATCTATAACAATTGCCCATGTTATTATAGGGCCAGGTGTATATTGGACCTTAAAAAAATGTCAAATTATCAATAGTGTTTTTCAGAATTTGAAAGAGAACCTTTTATTGAAAACCACCCTTCTTTAATTTGAAAATTTTTTGAATACTTTTAAACACTCTTCAAAAGTCTCAAAACAACTGACCTTTTTAAAAGCAAGGTAATCTTCCTTACTTTCCTCTAACGCCTTAAGAAAATTGTTGCTCCTCTTGTTTCCTTAGATTTTTCATCTCTACTTCTACGAAGAAATAGATAGATTTTTTTGAAGCAGTAATTAGGGCAATTTGGGAAAAATGGATGGTATGGCATTTTCTTTCAAGCGAGATTTTTTCAAAGTAACTGAAATAATCCTACCTGTCACAGGATCCTGCTCGGAATTTTATCCATTCAATACACCCAGGAGCAAAATGTAATTCACAAACTTTGGTGTTTTTTATTGGGCACTAAAATCATCGCGCGGAATAGCTCGCAGCCATTTTTGTTTCAACTCGGCATTTTTGGGGAAACCAAAAACATGAACTTTTGGCCCATTATCGTAATTTCCGCGGCATCCCGGTGCACAACACTTAAACGGCATATTAACGGGCTTCTTTCAGAAACAACAAGATTACACAGAAACGACCTAAAATTGATCAAAATGGAAACAAACGACCTGCCACCGCCAAACGACCCAACTCTTACAAACACGTGATGCGCGGGCGTATCATCACAAATTACAGTCGCACAACTACAGTTGACGTCCCGCTCGCCGCGATGGCATATCAATATTTCGCAGAGTTACTGCTCAATGCTATTTTAATGGGAAATCTTCCAGCCTAGATTTGATGACGTCACGACAATTTTTATTTGAGCCCCGAGGCCTTTGTTCTTTAGGAGGTGTTGCTACTATGCACTTAGCCCGAAAACGCACTTGCCCCACCTTACCTTATGTTCTTTTCATTTATCACAATTTTTTTTTAAACCCAATTGTGTAACAGTTCTGTCAAAATCAAAAAACAAATTTTTCAAAATGATCCAGTTTGTATTTTTATTTTTTGGATTTGCCATTAGCATCTGAAGAAGGTGAAGTTCCACCGAAACGTGCGTCATGCATTATTTCTTATAATAAATGTGTAAATTGTTATTTTTAACCATTGTTTTAATATGTATATTAAAAATTGAATAATAAGAAAACAACTTGTCTAAAACCCACAAAATGAAAATAACTTTTTATTCGACTAGTTTCGCCTGTTACAGCAGACTGATAGTCTTGATAATGCTGTAACAGGCGAAACTAGTCGAATAAAAAGTTATTTTCATTTTGTGGTTTTTAGACAAGTTGTTTTCTTATTATTTAATTTTTAATATAAATATGAACTACCACAGAGTTGATTCATCGTCCATCGAATTTATTGTTTTAATATGTATTTTTATTACCTATTTTCGTATAATATTTCGTTTACATTGTCGTAAACAGCAATAAACTGGATATATTTTAAAATAAAGTTTAAAGGATAATTCATAATTTTGTGAATGAACCTTTTGTGAATGAGCCTATATAAAAATATAATGAAAGTATCTAGTTGAAATACTATCTACTTTAATACACGAATAACTATTTGTTATTTTAGTCTTATGAATAACTGTAATCCAGAAAAATCTATGCAAATATTAAAAATATATCAAGGAACTCAATATCAGAATACTTAAATATCCCGATATGAAAATCACATTTCTATCGTATACAAACATTTATCGAACTTTTTTAACAATACAAGGAGGGAGGAAAACCTAATTTCAAGAGTTTGTTATTTATGTCGTAACGTATTTGGAGTACCAGCTGTTTCACTTAATCGAGAAATGATGCCTTTTTTTTTAGCAAATTCCAAGTTTAATCGAGGAGTAGAGTTTTAAAATATGCGAATGGAAGCCATGAGTTTTTTAATTCGTGGAAATCCATGTCATTATATCACTATAGGCGGGCTATACACGGACGTCGATGTCTTGATACATCAATGTGCATCCAAGAACGTACAATCAATAACATTGAATCGCATCCACACGTTCACACCATTAAGTGCTCGTTGGAATGCGCATCCGAAAATTTAAGCGGTTCAGAAAACATCAACGCGGCGGCGTTCATCCAGGTTGTGCATTCAAAAACGTGGGTATATAATGCACCCACATTATTGGTCAGCGTCCGTGTGTAGGGGCATTATGCTCCTAGGCGGGCTACACACTGACGTCGATCTCTTAATACATCGACGTGCATCCAAAAACGTGCAATCAATAACCTGATTGCGTACACACGTACGTACAAAACCATAGTTTTGTCCAGCCTGCTAAAATGTTTGGCCATATGTCTGAGCAGGAGGAATATTCAGCTCTGTTGGCAGTGGCCTGTACAAAGAAAAAGGAAAATGAAAATCGTCGCCGAATGTGGTCTAAAGGTTGGTTTCTGAAACGACAAAATGTTTCACAAATTCACCTGTTAGAAAAATGGAGGTTAGAACTAGAGGACTCTCGTCCTCTAGTTCTATATATATATATATATATATATATATATATATATATATATATATATATATATATATATATATATATATATATACATATATATATATATATATATATATATAAATATATATATAAATAAAATATATA